>JAODLC010000043.1:15597992-15633235 GCA_026781145.1 Hippopotamyrus pictus
GAAGCAGAGGTAGGGGGAGGGAGGGAGGGAGTGCTCAATGTGAACTTTCAGTGACTGCAGGTTGATCAAAGAAATGTTGTGGATGAATCTAAGAGACGTCTGGAAGGGGAAAGATAACGTATGAGTGGGTGTCATTTAGTGACACGGCAGTGGTGACCTATGCTTAGGAAAATGTGCTTGTGATTGGATGGTTGCTAGTTTGAATCCCCGACCAGCAAGGTACCGCCCCCAAGCAATGCTGCCCGGGCGCTGAATTAGCTGCCCCCTGCTATGTCACACATGGGTTAAATGCAGAGGGCACATTTCATTGTTGTGTGCTGTGGTGTGTCAATGGCAATCACGTTTTTTAACTGTTTGTTTGGCACATAAACATGAATTGTATTGGGAATTGATTGGTCATCAGAGAAGATTGTCAACTGAAAGATTATCAACTAAACCAGCAATAAATACACTATCTATACACATCTATATACACATTCATTTTCTGAATAATTATAAACAAGAATGATTCTGAATTAATACATTTCTGGTAGAAATTTCACTACTGGTTTATTCAAACCATGGTTTTTGACATTATTGTGTTTATCTTGTTTTTGTCGATTGGGCTTAAGTGCGTATGATTTCACCCTGCAAGTTAAGCTGAGGAAACACCATTTTGTACAATATCACATCAGTGTGTTTTCCTGCATTTTGCATCAGAAGGCTGGCACACGTACACACAGGGAAAACTTGATTTAAGTAAGAGAGCCTTCATGAGAGGCTCCGCATGGCTTAATAAATAGCCAGCCTTATGTGGGGGGGAAGTGTGCGGCTCAGTGGGTTATGACACTGTGCCTGTAATCAGATGGTAGCTGGTTTAAATCCCAGGGCCAGCAGATTGATCCCAGTTTTGGGTGCTCGAGTAAGACCCTTAGCCCCAGTTGCTCCAGAAACTCTGGATGCTGCCAGTCCCTGGGCTGTCCCCCCCCCCCCCCCCCCAAGTGTCTCACCTGTCTGTGCATTAATTATCAGTTTTGCACCAACACTCTTGAAAGGTAATTAAGACTGGACCATATTGCAAAAGAAGTGTGTAATATAATGCAAGAATGATCAATAATGATTTTGTGCTTTTGCCCTCCAGTGGGATTCAGGGTAAATGGCGCAAAATTCTCTCCCGCAGTCGGTGGCGTTACTCTCCTCCATTGCTCTTCTTTTCTGCACGGGCGTCTCGCTCGCGTAATGAGACGGGCTCACCGTGTTTTGCCGTGCCGTCCTGGTCTGAGGCTGATGTGCCCATCACATCCTGCATGTAACTGAAGATTGGTAGAGAGTGAGTGATTAAATGATAAACAGGGATGTGTCAGGTCCAGACATGACTTCAGTTCTAGAAGGTAAGAGAGCCATCTGCACGTTAAGCTGTGTTTTTCATATTTTAATTCTTTTGGCTTGATATGTTGATTTGTCTCTCTACAGGGTGTGTTTTCATGGAGTGTCTATAATGAGGAGTACCTAGACCAGGCAGAAATTTAGGGTGAATCATTATGGTTTTACTAGAAATCATGAGTGTATTTGTGTATTTCTGTGTCTTTTTCAAACTGTTCAATTGTTTCACAGTTTTAGCAATGATAGCTACAAAAATAGTAACTCTTCCGATATGGGGTTTCATGTGGGAAATATGTCATATTCTGTAATTATTCCTGCCATATATTATGAGTGCAAGTAAACAGAAAATGGCCATGAATCCTAAAGGAGCTGCAGCTGAGACAGCTGTCAGCATTTCTGGATGAAACCGCTCCACTTTCTGCCATTTGGCAAGTTGCTTTTAATCATTTACAACTGTTTTGTGTTGAGATGAGTTCATTTTTGTTTGCACTTTTAGCAGGCAAGCCCTGTTTCTGAATGGCGTATTAAGTATTTAGGACATGTTTATTGTAACTGTTTAGAGTTTTTGAAGTTTGTCTAAATCCCGTAGCACTATGTGCTACAAATAAAAACTAAAGAAAAGTCAGTTTTTAATTTTTTATTATTTTTTTTTAATTTTGAGCAGCAAGCTTGTTGTGTTATTCAGTGTAAGAGCTGCTTAATACCTCACCTGGTTGTTCTGAAACAATTTTTTTGTTTGTCTTGGTCTGTTTTCTCGCTCTCACAAATACTGTTTTAACTGAATTAATAAATTTGAGAAGAATCACATCGGTCTTCCAGACAACCATTTTAGCGGCCATTGAGTTGATCTCAAAGAGTACATGGGTACCTGAGTCATGGGACCTTTAATGCTATAGACATTGGGGGGGTAGACAGGTCATGCTCACAGTGTGTTGTGTATCCCAGGCAAACGTGCACTTACACATTCCTGACAGTTCCTTGATCATTCATGGTGTCGTAATGTGGAGACGAAATGGAACATGCCACTAAAACAACTACTTCATGTTCTGAAACTTTCTACCAATGATCTTCCCATTTCCCACCGGTCCTGAAAACTGCCTTTCCCCATTGGGAAATGCAGCCATCCAAATGCCAACTGATTTTAGCATTTCCGGAGGCTTCCGTGGTCCTTGAAGGTTAGTGAGGTCACTGCTTTGCATGGTGGAGTGCTTTATTTTAAGACCACACAGCACACTGTTTATGTAAATTTGCTGCCTGTACAGCATCTTAAATCCTTATTCTCTTACACTGTCTTCAAATTAACCCAGCAAGTACCTTGGTGTTCATAGAATAAAAATAACAGAACTCCAAAAATGAATGTTTAAAATGTGTATTCTGATCTGCTGATCTGTACTGGTCTATACCAGGCCTAAAAAATCTAAGCTTGCTGCGTCATTTGTATCTGAATGTCTTTGTACAAATTTACTCATAATTTATTCTTAGAATAATGCATCTTAAGATGAATATTTAATTGCATGCAAATAATGCATTTTACCTTAAAATGGTTAACTTTGTTTTTCTTAATCCTGAAGTGTTTCACAGGATATGAAGGGAGATTTCGGGGCTAAAATCCGGCTAAAATGTTATAGGTACCCAGACCCAGTCTATCACTGGTTTTTGTGAACAGAAATAAGTTTACGTGCATGAGATTCAGTCATTCCTGGAAACTCTCGTTAGCAGATGGGCTTTTATCACCCGAAATGCAGAATGACTTGGGAACCAAACCATCTGCAGTGAACTTTGCTGGAAAGCGGTGAATTAAAACGGATCAGAAGTGAATCACGGTGCCTTCAGTGGTTTACTTTAAAAGAATAAATTAAACTGGCAAAAGTGCACACAAGGAATTTAAAGAACTTTAAAGTCTTTATATAACTGTTTCTTTGCAAAAAGAAAGTGTGTGAGGTTTGGTGCACAGAATGGCCCTGAATCTAATCCTGCAAGTTCGTGTGCAGCTGATACAAAGTCCGGTGATAAACTTTGTCCGAGACAATAATGTTTCCTCACAGCCTGCTAACGTGAGGGCACATTTCTGGGCACGGTCTCATTACTCAGCATGCTGCACGAGCAAGAAACACTCTCTGATGCAAGAAAAAGCCTTTCCTGCGGTTACTGAGATATACTTGACTCTGGTATGAAGCACCGAGCTGTGTCTTTGAGATGTCCTCTCAGTTTTTGACATTTATTTAGCAGACGCTGCTACCCAAAGCATTTGGATTTTTTTTTGAAAAAGCAGAGTCATATAATCCCTGGAGCACCTGGGGGTTGAGGTCCTTGCTTAAACCTCCAGCCATGACATCACTCTGCTGACCATGGGATTCGATCCCGCGAACTTCCGATCAGAGTCACAGCGTCCTAACCAACCCTAATATTTTCATCATAATTGTAGCACCTCGTAAATATAGCAGTAAAGGCTTTCAATGCATTTTTAGTCCCCCATTAACGGTTTGAGCAGTTCAGTGCTTCGGTGGAACCCTCTCCAGCTTGTTGTGAGGCAGCCTTTCTTGCTACTTCATTTTCTGCACTTTCTGTGATATGCCGGACCCTCCCCACAGGTAGCCTCGGCCTGATATGTCATTTATATAATGCGCCACAGATGGAGCAGCGATGCTTTTAGTGCTCAGGGGCTCTGAATGCTGTTGCAGGCCATTGTGTCCTGATGGGCTCGATCGTTTTTGGTAAATTGCTTGTGGGGTGTCCGGGTAATTGTCTTCGACACGCAGCACGTTTCTCAAAGCCGGCGTTAAAAGCGTTCTCAGCAGAGGAGAATTAAAGGGAGGATTATTTTTAACGTGGGTGGCTCAGTGGGTAACCTCACGCCGCCTGGTCTGTGGGTTTGATTCCTGCGTCTGCCTCTGTATGTGTGGTGATTATCCCTGCTTGGGGGGGGGGGGGGGCTGAAACAAGCAGAGGAATGGCGTCTCTGAACATCCTTTGGTGTGTATGTGAGTGTAAGTCCTGCGATAGACTGGCCTCCCATCTAGGGGGTCCCCTTGCTCATTCCAGTGCTTCCTGTCATGGTGTCCAAGCCCACTGTGTGCAAGATAAGGGATTATGGAAAATGGATAGATGACACCAAACATAGGAAAAATGAACCGAGGCAGGCATGCATACAAGCTTACGTCCATACACCACCACCCTAAAGGCATTTTTCCATTTATTTCTTAAAATGCAGCTGTTTTATTCTTGTTAAACCCTCTAAAGTTTGGTGACCAACTATAAATGAAAATATGTCAAATGAAACACATTTCCTTTATAACATGGAAAGAATATGTAGCAATGCATGTCTGACATCCTGTTAACTGGTTGTTTTTTCGGCTGTTCTTTAATCTTAAATCCCATGAAACAGCAGTATTTAATGTACATTGTAGAGAGAGTGTCTCAGATTTTCTCTGCTATTATAACTGCTAGAGGAGGTTACTTTGATGAATCAAAGATATGACATTTCATTGATAATAAAAGTACTCAAATGGTGAGCATGCCGTAAATTTATTTGCTAGCAAAGAATACTGAATGTATTTTTTAAATGTGAATGTTAAGTGAGTAATATGTAAATGTAGAAAATCTCAATGTGTGCTTTTAACTGGTAAAACTTTTAACTGGTAGTGTATATACTACATGCCTGCATACATAATTGCATTCTACATTTAACAGATACTTTTGTCCAAAGCAATATAGCGGTTAAGGAAGTCTTCAGGTCACGAGAGCAGTGTCAGTCAGTGTCCCTGTAGTATTTGGGGTTAAGTGCCTTGTGATGATACGATTACTCTGCTGTCCATGGGATTTGAACCCACAAGCTCCCAGTAACAAATCCCTAAGCTGGAGAGCCATGCACAATCCCCCCCCCCCCCCCACCACATCGTCCTTCCTCTCTCGGCTTACAGTTTACATTGTACTCCCAGTACTGGAGCAGAGCATTGAACACGCAGGCGCAATGTAACGTTTTTTAAAGTTTGCCGACGATTTCCCCACTCTTCCTGCCCCATTTATAGTTAAACGCTTAAAGTATGTCAGAAATGTGGGTCGCGTCTCTTTTTTTTTTTTTTTTGTGAGCTCAGTCAAATTGGTAAAAGGATAAGACGATATCAAATTTTAACAACTCGGCTGTGCTTTGGGTGAGCTGGAAACACAAAGTCTGTCATACTTAAAATACCATCCGTCCTCTGAGGCTGTTCCACGAGAGAACGGTGGGGAGCAAAGGAATGGGCTCTTTAGGCGAAAAAGCGTGAGCATCCATATTTTACAATAGATTGCATATCACAGAGAGGTGGGGTAGACTTGGAACAAAACGTGCAATGATGGTCTATTTGTAGAAAAAAGCTTTGCTAGGTCTTACCGTCATATTGTTTTGAATTGCCGAGTTTATGTTAGCATTTGCTATTAGCCATCTGTTGCTAAAGACTAGCATCGATGATCGTAGTTAATATCATTGCGGTATTGAGGTCACGTCGTACTTGTAGCTTGCCACTTGTTGGTTCCACTTGCGCAGGCAGTGATATCTAACTTCATGTTCTGTGCACTCAGATTTTAGGCTAATCAGACACTTTATATAGGCTTACAGTTGCCTTGCGCCTTTGCTGCATAGCTGTTCGGCTTCAGTTGCCGTTTGGTTGATGGACAGCCTTTTTAAGGATGATTAGCAATTGTTCTGCTTTTCCTGAGTACAACAGGAGCACCGCATCCTCTAGGCAAAGAACGTGTTTCTTCACAGTCTTGATCAGCCTTATCCCCACCATCAATAGGCTTCTTGATCACAATGGGCTGTGAATCTCAAGCAAAATGGTTGCAATTGCAGATGAACGTTTACCCATCTTAGCTGAATCCTCTCTATCACTCTGGTGTACAAAACTCTCTGCTCTTTATCCTATATCATGGTGCGCAGCATATATCACAGTGAAACCATGGATTTGGAGGGGCATCACCTTGAAAGTCATGCCAGGATGTCAAAATGGTAAAGGGAAAATTAGGGAAGAATAAATATTCCACACATTAGGTGGGGACAAAAAGTCTACTGAATCATAACCCAGATGTATGAGATCACAGTGGCGTGACTCTGAGACGCCAGTCTCAGATAAACCTGTGATAGAACAGGAAGTAGATGATATTTCCTGTCATAATCCAAGCCACCCTGTGTTCGCTGTGCATTGACTGTAGTGACCATTATCTCAAGGTTAAAGGTTCAACACAAAAAGGTAACCCTGAGTCTGGTGGAGCAAATTGCATTTTTTTTCCCTTATTCAAAATAAACATGAGCACATGAAACACATTTGAGGCTGGTATGACGTTTGACAGTCGTAACTATGGGAAAGTCTTAGTGTGAAAAGCCCATGTGATGCCGAGCTTTATTGGATCACCAAAGGGTGTATTTTAAGGAATAAATCAGTAAAAGATAAAATCTCCCAGTTTTCATGGAGCTAGGGGAATTGAAAGGCAGCAAATTCACACACATTACTGACGTCATACTGCAGTTTGTTTGGGTTCCTGGGTCTGATCCCAGACAGAACAAAGGAAGAGGAACAGGTGGAACGACTCAACATGGACGACCTTTCCACTGACCTCCTCCCTGCTGCTTTACAATGAGATACTCCTGCTTTATAATATGAAAGTGAAACATACTGTATCACACAGAGTTAGCTAATAACCTGAAATGTACTGGCAAAATCTCCAGGCATCAGGGACAGGAAGTTAGTCCTGAATGCATGTAGGAGGCAGTATCAGAGCTGGGAGCTGAAGCACAGCCAGAGGGCAAGCCTTTGAAGGGTCTCCCCGAGCCCGAGCCTTTGAAGGGTCTCCCCGAGCCCGAGGGCGAGCCTTTGAAGGGTCTCCCTGAGCTCGAGGGCAAGCCTTCTGGGGGTCTTCGTGGGTGAGCCCGTTGAGGGTCTCTACAGGACAGAAGTCAAGCCTTCGAGGGTTTCTGCTAGCCAGAGGATGAGCCTTTTGAGAGTCTCCATGGGCCAGAGGGCAAGACTTTCGAGGGTGTCTGCGGGTTCGAGGGCGAGCATTTCGAGGGTCTCTGCAGACCCCAGTGTGAGACTTTCGGGGGTTTCTATGGAACCCAAGGTGAGCCTTTTGAGGGTTGCCAGGCATCATACTCCCCCACATAGGAGCCTATAGAAGGTGAAAATAGCCTTGTGGCAGGTCCCCATCTTACATAGATGTTACTCTTGGGCAAGAGAAGAAACAGATTCGATTTCTATACACTGTATAAAGGGTTACACTCCAACGTGTATTCATTCATTTTGTTTTATTGATGACCCTTTACGTGGAATGAAAAAGCAGGTAGCATGATCAGTGTCACAGCTTGAGTTATTGTGCTGCTTAAACCTAGTCTGGGCAGGTTTTTTGTCTTGGGTCCCACTCCCCCTCCCCCTCTCACCACCACAGTGTAGTTTCAGCACTGACCCTATCTAATTCATTTCTCCTTATGGTCAGAATAGACTGGCTTATGATAAATACCCATTACCCGTACAGTATGTGTGAGACATTCAGAGTGGGTCTCTATGAACTGTACTGCTCTGTGTTCAGGCTCTAACTCCCACCAGCATCTCCAGATTTGCATCTAGTAAACCGGCTTCTTTCCAGGTTTCTTATGAATAGCTTAACGAATCTGGCGTCATTTGCTTTTATGGCTGGACTAATGAATAAGAGCAGATGAAACCTATTGCACTCTGCTGTGAATAGGTCAAGATTTGGAAAAAAGCATGCATGTAAACATGTAATGTTTAAATCATAGATATCCTCTGATTCCGGGGTGTTGAGAGAGGACCAGTTCCGTTCTTCATCATTCCTGCATTCATAAACAGTGTTTATCAACATTCAAACCAGACATTTGTGTGGGGCCCCTGAGATTTGGGGCCCGTTCTTGGGCACAAACAGTCACTAACACTAAATATTCATTTTCCAGAACAAAATCCATCAAGTAGGATATCAAAGAAAGAAAAATCTTGTGAAAGTGAGGTTCTTGAATCCCTTTTGGAATTGCGCCCATTTTGATGATACTCTATCAGACTCTTCAGCGCCATTGAGCAGTAATTACCATCGCAGTCTAAAATAAGCTTTGAAATAACTGTTACATCTGCTTTGGAAAGTCATCTTCCTTTTTAAGGATTAAGTTCAGCACCGTGCTTTTTAGTAAAGTCAGTTTAAATTTCATGAAATATGAAGCTACAGCCTTGCAAGCTGGACCTAGAGTCAAATCTCTATTTAGACCCACGAACGGGAAAATAATACACCATAGATTTCTGAGTGAGGGACACAAACTGTATATGTAGGCAATAGGCTGTGAAATTGGTTTATTATTATTTTCAGTCTCCCTTAAACAAAGCTGGCTGCATAAATGCGGTCTCCCTTCGTTAACTTATTGTGAAGCAGATAATTTATTTTTCCTTCATTTGAAATTAGCTTTGAGTAACAGTGCCTTAAGTATAAAAAGGGGGGGTGGAAATCACGTTGGGTTAAAAAGCTCGCGAAGTGGAGACTCGTTTAAAGGCTTATCTCGCGGGTTCTGGGCCTTGCGGCGTGTGGACGGGCCTGATAGCGATTATCTGTTAATCCCACAAGTCCGGGAGCAGCTGCTGCGGAGTTTTACCGTCTGCCTGGATCGCCGATGACAGCCACGAGCGAACGGCGCAGAACGGGCGATCTGTCACTGCTAACGTGCGAAGGAGACGCACAATAGATCCGGAGGAGGGGTGCCTTTGATTGTCATGCCAGTCCTGAAGCGAGCGGTTTAATAAAAACAGCACATCACCGATAATGAGGCCGAGGCTGATTTGTTTCAGCAAGGACTACGTTGCAGAGGACATCTTGTACTTAATGTGAATAAGTATCGTCGGTGTTTTGTTTTTCGTGTCATGTTTCTTTTTTCTCCTTGTGAAATGGAAATGGGACATTTTCTGTCATATGTAATCGCGTTATGCTTTCAAGCCAATTAAAGTAGTTGTATATAAGTTTAGGTTGACATGGTATCATAAGTTGACACATTATTCAGAAGTAGTACGTAACGGGAACAACCAAAAACACTCCTACTGTAAATTACTTACCCGGATAAGGTTATTTTTTACAGACGGACTGCTTTACTTTCTCATCTTGAATGAGATTCTTTTACAGGTAATATGCTTTTCCTGCCACAGATGAAGCAGAGAACTTTAGCGCTTTCAGATAGGCCTACTTGAGAGTTCAGACCTGGATTCCCGTGTAGTCCAGGCTTATCGAAATGCAAACAGTGAAAAACAAGGCAGCTTGTGGGTACCCCTCAAGGTCGACAGAGATGTAGAACATGCATGCATTTCCATCTACAAAGATCTTTCATTTACCCTTGCGCAACTGTTTTTTTTTTTTTTACCAAACTGGCTATGGGTGCTTTGCATCATGGGATACTTCTGCACCAAACTCATTATGTGTGCTTTGCATCATGGGATACGACCGACCACGTACATCAGAGCATGAATTAAAAATGCGGACATCAATGCACTGGGATTAAAGGTGTCAAAGAGTTTTATGAAGTGTACCTATCCGCTGTGGTTGTTGACATAATTATCATGCGAGTCAAAGGCTTCCCTGGGTGATGTGGGAAATGCTTTTTAATTGTCCTTTAATCATTTGACTATTGACCCCACTCCATTTTACCATTTATGAAAAGTTAATCATTATTATTAATATTATTCACTTCGGAATTGTACAGAAAATGCTTTGGCAGTAATAAGCTGATTTTTTTGGCTGAAATAAGATATTAATTTTAATGGAATCGTGCAGTAATATTTAGTCAGTCGGGAATGTCATACATATTTATACACTATTTGAAAGTCGAGCAAAAAGGTTAAATATAAAACCGTACAGTATAAAAGGTAACGGTAATGAGTATTTGTTTTTCCCCCCACCCCGCAGACATTATTAGGACTCGGGCGTTCTTTGCGGACAGGAGGATTGCCACCGTCTTTATTTCCGCTGATCGCCGCGGTACGTCGCTTCAAAGGCGGCTTTTTGCCTTTGGGAGCCACAGTCAGCAGGGCGTGTTCGGGTGACGGTGCTTTGTAGGTGTGACTGTCCCTCAACGTGCTGCGGGATCGGGCGCACGGTTTTGCATAAGTAACGACAAACAATCACTGTTCCGTGTTTATAACCTACAAATGTATAACCTTTACGTATTATTTTGTGAAATAAAGTTACACGCTTAGCAGGCAACACTACTCAGCTGATACAACACGCAAATTTTATTATCGTTTTCCCCGTGTTGGAAGAATAAAATGACTTTCCCCGATTTAAATGACGCTTTAATTATGCGTATGAGAATTATTAAGCGTATCATCTCCGTAAAAAAGTGAAGCATCCGATTGCTAAAATGTTTTTTTAAATTACCGAGCTGTACAATCTGATCCTTTCTACCATTTTAAGCAAATTATTTCACACGAACAGTTTAGAAAACTTTCATTGCAGGGTCACAGAAAGGCTTTCTTATTAAAACAACACATTAATACATTATCGGTTATTATTACCGACCATTTTCGTTACCTAATTACAAACGAACATCATTTGATTGAAAAACGTTGACTTGGTGTTGTAATACTGGATCTCTTATAGATCTGATAGGATACAAATCTGTTATTTAATAGAAACGTTCCTGTTACACACTGGAACAAGAATGTCTCCAGTTAAAGGAATGTTTCAAGGATATCCGGGCAATGGACAGTCTGTTCAAGACTAGCACTGAACAAAATGGACTTCATATAATATAATTTTTTTTCTTTGCATTGAATTACCCTTTAAGGATCAGTTTATCGTTGTGAGCCAGTAAGACAATTTAGCAGTGAAAGGGAAAACCCAGCAGTACCTTGATGAAATCTACACCTCAGCTTCAAATCGAAAATAAAACATTCAGGAGCGGCCAGTCATCGGCTGAAAGCGAGAGGAAGTGGTTTGAGGATGGGGGGGTGCTCTACGCCCACTGGCCAGTGTCCCAGTCCACAATGCAGCATTAGATTATTAATAATCATGTTGTCCCGATGCCAGGATATAATCTATTAGTGGACAGCAGGTGGCATAGTGATTAAAGAATGGGGCTTGTGGTAAAGGAGGTCACATTTTCAAATACGTGAAACGAGAGTTGCTTTTACCCCTGCGATATGCTGAACTTAAATAGCTTCAGTTGGCTTCTGTCTCTATAAATGCATTTTGTTTTCGTTCAATCTGGTTACACAGAGAAATAATTCAATAACACGATGATGCTGGATGGATGACTAAGAAAAAGTTTCTTCTATGTAGGAGCCAGGATGTCTCTGTCTGTCTGACTTGGGGGTCGTGTCATTAGTCAGGTCCCCCCTTGTGACCTGTAGCAGTCTGGGCAGTTCATGGGCTGCTGTCTTCAGGCAAACTCTTAACTAAGTTTCTCCTGAGGCCTTGTTCTAGAACAGGGGTCTCAAACAACAGTCCTGGGGGGCCGCAGCCCTACACAGTTTTTGGTTCACCCTCGTGAACCAAATTACCACACAGCCCTTGAGCTGAATCGTTTGTGGCGGAAGGGGAAAAGAACTAAGATACACAGGGCTGCGGCCCCCCAGGACTGGAGTTTGAGACCCCTGCTCTAGAATATGGTCAAGATGACTTTCCTTCTGTGACATTAACCAGCCTATGGCTGTACTGGGTATCTTCACCAAATTCAGCCTGTTTTGGTGCCATCAACAGTAACACTGTTTACAGCACAGGACTTACAGATTTTACATGTAGCTGCTCAGCTGACATTGATAATTTCTTCTCAGTTAAACCATTATCATTTTACTGACCATGTCAGTTGATAAATAAATCTTTCTAAAAGAGGGTGTGGTCTGGAGTACAGCCTCTTCTGGAAGCGAGCAGAGCAGCCCCCAAGTCCCAGGCCTGTGTGTGTGTAAGACTGTACTTCCTAAATCTCATGTTGATTTAACACTGAGGGAAATGTCAGATGTTTGTGCCAGCGCTTTATAGAGCATGTTGTCACGTCTAATGCAGTCTTGGCAATGTTCAGTTACTAAATTAACTTACTGTGTGGGAGAATACTATTTAGAAGGCAATATTTTCAGAAATTACACATTGTTTTTCTTATTATTAAGCAGCAATATAGGAACTTTGCTGAATGGTGTCTATCATTTGACCCGCAGTAGTATTAATGATGAGTAAGATGTACTGGGCATCATTTTATAGATCAGAATTCCTCTCCTGTCAGTGTTCTCCTCCACGTCGTAACCCTGTGGCTGATGTTTGTCATCTGATGGTTGCTAGGTCTGGAACCATGTAAGGAATGGCCCTAGAGACTGAATAACCCTCTGATTTGTGCTTGGCCCTGTCCGTTTCTTTTTCTTTTTTTTTTTTTAGATGATGAGCCAATGGCTCAGTAGTGGGCGGGACCAAGTTGTGTGTGACTGTATCAAATTTGATGACTCATATTCGTCGATGTCTGGCAGGGCCTGAATGGTATGGAGGGAGAGACATAACAAGCTGTCATTGTGGCTGTTAAATCGAAGTGCCCATTAAGAAACCCTGTGAAATAAATGGTGCTTTTGTCCAGGGTGGCCTTATGCAGCGGTCTTCCTTTTTTTCTGGAAAACAAAAAGATTAATTCAGCACAGCATATGCCGTTTGTTTATCTTATTTTAAGCTTGACTTCTTATTTTTAAGTTATGGTGATTCACAGTAATCCGTAAATGTTATTTACTTCCCTTTTTATGAGGCAGCCTTCAGCACTCAGTGTATAGATTTATCAGCCAATTATGATGCTAACGGACTCCAGTGTGGGATTAGCCAGGATTTCTTCTCACTGTCCAAAGACATGGATTTCGATAGATGGAGGGTGGGTCCTCTGTGCTTCCTGTGATTGGCTCTCAGTGATTGATGGAGGGGTTGATGGATGCACCATAAAGTATCCTTTTTCCTATGCTAATGAGAGAACTACTTACTGTTGCTGCAGTGTCCTTATCAAACCATATGATCAGGTCATATTAGAAATGTATAAAATAGCCGTACATCTGTGAACTTTCATTCTTATGCACTATACATGTTTGTCATGTGAGATGTGGCCAAAAATGTCATATGTGCGTTTGAAGTTACAAAATTAACAAATGGAACAAATTGATGGTTTATGGTTAAGCCAGGTGCTATTGTTTTACCTTTGTTTGAATATGTTAATGTTCTTTTTAATTAGATGAGCTAATTAGAAAAATGTGAATATATTAGTGAGTTTAATTAACTATGGACTACACCGACTGGCTTAAAGTATAATATCATGGTACTTACAAGCTACTGTCAGGGATGCCTCTAATGATTTTGGGCCACATGAACATATATAATATTGGATCCCCAACCCAATTTGACAGTTATATCCCCCCCGTTACAGTTTGTCCTTACTATCAAACTCAGTAAACCTACTAGGGCAGCATCAGTTTTAACGGCCTTACCGATTGTTGGAGATTTTATCCCAATCGACTGCGAGCTCCTAGTGTCAGTGGTACAGAAAGGGTGTTCATAACAGGACAGAAGACATGTGAGGATCAAGTAAGGGCATAGTACACGTGCAGGTAAGTGAGGGGAACATAATCCGGCACGATATACTTTGCAAACACTAAAGCACATGAGGATATTTGTA
This sequence comes from Hippopotamyrus pictus, assembly GCA_026781145.1. Lineage (NCBI taxonomy): Eukaryota > Metazoa > Chordata > Actinopteri > Osteoglossiformes > Mormyridae > Hippopotamyrus > Hippopotamyrus pictus. The sequence continues at coordinate 15,612,004 of JAODLC010000043.1, forward strand.
ATTCAGGGCGAGACATATCGGGATATGCAAAGGGGCTGTGTACTGATAGAGGAACCGGCTCACTGGAGTCACAATACTTTTTTTTTTTACTTGAAGGTGGCGCTTAAAATTAACGGACGTTTTCCTGACCATGATTTAGTTCATCCATTCATCCATCCATCCATCCATCTCTCTGTCCATTTTCCATGGCTCCTTATCCCACAAGGCACAAGGCTGGGGGACTCCCTATGCTGGATGCCAGTTTAGTAAAGTTCACTTGACCTTTAATTTATTTGGCAAAAATAGCTCAGGTCTTTGTGTTCGACAGCAGGAACAACCAACACCTAATCAATGAGTTACATGCCATATTGAGAAATGACTAGAGAATATGGATCATGTTTTAAAAGGACATTAATTATGACCCTTGTAACATAGTTAAAATATGCACATTTTTATACAGAAGTCCAGTTAATAAGGCAATTAAAATACAAAAGTTATGTATTTAAATGCATGAATTGACATGTGTGGTGGGGGGGGGTAAGTCAAAGTAACAATGAGCAAGTCCCTAAATATGGATCAGGGAGAAGCTTCTAGAAAGAGGTCGGGAGTTCGGGGGGGGCAGGACTAAAAGTGAAGTTATGATGTGAAAAAGTGCAGGAAGTGTGAAGTAAAGCTGTTACATTCGCAAAATAAAATCCAGAGTCTACATGAGCTTCCACTTTCCGACAAGTTCGACGCCATGGCTGCACAGTAAGCTAAAAATGTGCAAAGTAAAACTAAATTGTGGATCTGTGATTATTAATTACTGTCTAAATGTGCTAGTGATATTTGCAAAACGTGCCAGAAGGTGACAGAACCAGGCATTTTCTTGAAGACATCAGACTGAGGTTCATCGATGGACCACTGGACTAGTGGACTGTGGGTGGAGTCGTGGTCTTCCCGGAGAGGGTAGCACTGATTCTCTGTGTTATGAGGACCAATCTCTGGCAGGGAACCCATCGGAGCTGGTCCAAAATGTTCCCACTGTTTGGTGTTTTCTCACTTGAAGTACTGTATGATTTATTGGTTTATCAGCTTGCTTCATTTGTATGTCACTTTGGACAAAAGCATCAGGCAGATAAATTTATGTAAACGTACGCTATGATGTGAAATATAGAAGATTCTGCATAAAAACAATAATGTATATAACCCATAAAAACGTTAATTTACAAAAAAAAAGTAAATACTTTATTTTCAACGGAAGATAAGTAGCTTAATATTTGTGTAAACTTGAAGATGATGTGAGATCATCTTCTTGTTCCTTATCTAGCACATTGTTGCTTTGAAGGACAACAATAATATTAAGCAGATAGCCAGCCAGTCAGGGTTGTTGGACTTACTGTTTTTTTCCCCACAGCGGTGAATTAAATCGTTTCATCATGCCCTGTTGCTGTGGTTTGTATGGCTTCTCATCTCAGTTCAGTACTCTGCCTAATGGTGTGAGCGCAGCCCTCTTCCAGGAAACGCAAAATTTTGTAATACCTCTTTTTACATGCTAATGTGTGTTAAGCAGATTCTTAGTTTCTTTGACCAATCGGTTATTAATAACTGTGGCTGAACAGAACGATCTAATCCAGCTCTGGACCATGAGGCTGGTAAATTTCTGAATCTACCAGAGTGGGACACTCTGGGTGGTCTGACAATGCATGAGAAGCAACGACGGAGGGGAGAGCAGCTGAAATCACCCCCCAATGCTCAATAATCCCATTCCCTGCAACATGCAGGGCGTCCGTCACCAGTCACATTGGTGCTCTGGTGTTCTGGACTGATTCCTGCTTTGAGTTATGTGCTGTTGAGACCTTTCTGCGTCTTAAACTGAAAGTCAAGTCAAACAGACTTTATACTGTCTGTAAGCAGGTGTTCAGGGATGCAAGATAGTGTTCCCTCAGCTTTGTTCAGTTTTTATTATCATCATCATTAACATCATTAACATCTTCATCTAGTGGACTTTATTGTCATATTCAGCCTTTAATATAAACTACAGGAACAATGAAATAAGTGACTAACCCCAGTGAGTTGGGCTTAATTACTGTATATGGTAATAAAATAACTCTTTAAATTAATTTAGCCTATGTATGTGCAAGTAGGAGTGTTTATGCATTAAAACTTAGATTATTGGCTTGCATATTATGGATTTCTACTGAATTCAACACAGTTCATCGATTTCCACGTTCAAATACACCTACTAAACCTGGTAATTAGCCGATTAAGATGTTTGAGATGTTTGAGCAGGGAAATCTCCGAATTCTGTTGGATTCTGGGCCTCCAGGACTGAAACTGGGCAACTCTGGTGCAGGACGTACACAACTGAGACAGAGAAGGCTAAGAAATGAAATCCTAAATATGCAAGCCAGTAATCGAAGTTTTAATATATAATGAAATACTGCATTGGCTTTCACTGTACAAATCCCGACAAAATGATGCATCACTGTAATGAATAAAGACTGCATCCTGTTGTTATTGTGAGAAAGGCAGTTCTTGTATCATGTTGATGTAAATATAATGGCCAAGTATTTTACTAAATGTACGGGTTAGCTCTTGTTATCGTTTGATGATTTGAATAATCTTTTGTCTTACGCAGCAGTTTTTTCGTTTCAGGCTTATGCAAATCCGCTGTGCCCTGTAACCAGGCAAACTGTAGTAAAGAAGGGCCCGGAAGCACACTGCATCGGCATAATGTTTTCATCGCGGGTTACCTGAGGGCCAGTTCCAGCAGATACTCCCAGTGCTCCCAGTGACAGCGTTTTCCTTGCCTCTACATTGGGATACTTTACACCTTCTGGCCGTAGTCATGAATTCAGTGAAGGTCACTGGCTGTTTTGATTTCTGAAGTGTGTCCTGAAGTCTCAGTCAATTTCATCAGTCAGTTTCAGCTGCTCCTGTTAAGGATAATTAAACCTGTAGGATAAACGGGGCCTTCTGGGTTGATTTGGGGTGGGGGGGGGGTGGGGGCAGGAGTGTGGGTGACAAGCCTTTCTCTGTAAAGTAACATCCCTGAGGTGTTTCTGTACTGTTATAATTATTTTGTGCTTTCAGTGAATCTAGGTTCAGTGAATCTCTCATAGTGACAAACCCTTTATTTGCCATTTTAAAGGTGCACAGTGCTGCTGTTGTATGTTTATAAAATTGTCACCTCTACGGAGCCTAGCTGCTTTCTGTGGCTCTCCTGTCACATGTCTGGCCCATCCCCAGCAAACCATGCGTCACTCTAAATGCTAATAAAGCTGATTTTACACAAATGACTTCAGTAGCTACAGAGTATTGATTGATTTTTAGTCCACGACCCCAGCAAAGATACGCAGATCTGAAGCATAAGCAAAGGAGGGAGTTCTAGTGAATGTACCTGGTTGCTTAACATAGCGGATACTTAACACAGTGACTAGCTAAATGTTATATGGAAAAAATTAACCAGGACACGTCAGTATATTGTGGTGCTTGGCAGACCCAGGCATCACAACGGCAGAAACTAAATGAGGTGTGATGGTTCCGAGCAAGGCAGCTGTTTTATTGTACCCCTTAAAAGGACTAACACAGACACCGACCACTAGACTGACATACATACTGTAAGAGGGAAACGCAGGGAGGTATGACACTGGACGGTAAGGCACACACGGTGGGTAAACTGCTCCCCCCAAAGGTCGACCATCTTGGCAACCACCACAACCAGTCCTCACCTCAACTGTGGAACAAGTCCCAAAGGTCTCAAAGGACAGCCTCCAGTGTGCCATCTCCGATGAGGAGAGCCGTTTGCTTGCGAGCGCTGGTGAGGTTGAGGAGACTGGGAAGCTGGTGGACGGCGAGCTGCTGATAGGCACTTGCAGGTCCTCAGGAGCGCCGACCTTTCGCCTTGTGTGGCTTGGTGGGAACCTGCTGCCCCCTGCTCCCCAAATCGGGTGGCCTCGCGCAGCCGTTCTAGGTCCTGCTGATACTGGCAGTGCTTCTCCTCCATCTCGCGATCCTCCCTGGCCAGCTGGGCCTCCAGAGTGAGGCAGGCTCCCTCGCAGTTGAGCACCACAGTGATACTTTTCCTGATTCGGCCTGCTTCCTCTGGCTGTCTTGCTCTTGCTCCCAGCTGGCTGCTCCAACTCCTGATCCTGCTGGTCCCACTCACACTGCTTGTCCAGCTCACGGCAGTCCTGAGCCAGCCGGGCCTCCCACCTCGGGCACACCGCCTCACCCAGTGCCAGTGGTCTCTTGCCCATCTTTCTGCAGCATCAGCAGACGAGCTTCCTGTCGTGAAGCCTGTGGTCGCAAGTGAGCTATCTTCACCGCAAAACTTCTCTTTGCCACTTCACAGCTGCCAGCAGGTCTGCCAGGCTGGAGCGGACTTGCAGAATGATGTTATGGAGAGCCCACTTTAGCAGCGCCAGTGGGCCTGCTTTCGGCATCCTACTTCTGACACCAGTGTGGTGCTTGGCAGACCCAGACATCGTGGCAACAGTGATGAGATTAGGCGAGGCGGTTCCAAACAAAAGGTTCTTCTATTATAGCCCTTAGAAGGACTGAGAGAGACATCAATCACTACACCAACACACATAGTAATGGAGGGAGGTCTGATGCCGGACAGTAAGGTACGCACATGGCGACTAGAGACATCCGAGGGCTGGACACAGGCAAAGGCACACATTACAAATGGAAACAAGTATTTACAATAACACACACACACATAGGGGCTGTCTACAAAGGTACTGTATAGCTTCATTTACCGTTGATCCACAAGCTTCAAAATTTAATTCAATAATACCAAACCACAAAAAAAATAGTGGAAGCTGATAACCGCTAACTTTTATTACATGAATTTAACTTTGTTCTGTTGGCTTTGAAATCCATAAAAACATACAGAGAGAGCTACATTTTTAACCTGCTTAACACTGAAGTCCCATCTGTTGGACTGGAGTGATTACCAGGGGATATTTAGCACTTAAATTGGGTATCATTGGATTCTGTAGAGTTTCCGGATTAAATCTGCGCAGAAATTTTTGATATTCGTTTGCAAGATATAAGCTTTTTTGTTGGAGAAGTCTAGATAAGTCTATATAAAGTTAGTCGAATTACGTAATGAAAAGAGTACATTATAGTATTAATGATGAAGGTATGGCTGTGGAAATGTCCAATGAGAAATGGCTTTGTTGTCGAAGTGCACCAAAAAGCATGTGGTGTCCTGCCTACTCGATTTGTTCCTGCTCAACATATATAGCATCTTTGACAGTCAGACCACTATGGGTAAAGCCAACCAGTATGATAACACAGATGTGCAGAGCAATGTCAGATTTTGACAAATTGGTTATAAATACACTCTCAATGGTCATCGTTGGGGAATGATACCTTCAGAGTAATCACTGTCTTCCAATATGCCTGTGCATCAGCCTCGAATGTGCAGTGATTGAGAAACGCAGGGAATCTGGGGTTTCTGAAAGTGACTAAGGACATGGTCCAGTCTAAAATATCCATAAATGGTCACACTGAGCATAAAGATGAGACAACTAATATCTGTGTTCTGGGGAAATGGTTCAAGGAACCAGTGACGCATATAGGATTTTTGAATTGGGGGGACCAAGGATATTTTTTTCCTTATGCAAAGACGGCAGATGCTGTTTTTTTGTCCTGTAAGTGGGGGGGACGGATCGAGGTCACTCTGAATCTGAAGGGGACCCATCCCATCCGTCCCTGGTGCTAACTGCGCGCCTGCAAGGAACCAAGAGTTTGAACATCTGAACAGATGAAAAACAGGAGGTTGTGTCTTGTGCCGTGGTTTGCGTGAATTGGGCCAAAGGAATCCTCAGTCTTGTCATCTACAGTAGAGGATTCTGGGAATTTTATAAAGAGGTGTGGTCTCTGTTATGAAGCAGAAGTGGAACCTAACTTTATGGCCCATCCAGCACAATCAGGACTGTACTATGCATCGGGTCTTGGTCAGTGTGGGGTCCAAACTGGGTGTGTGATAGACCAGATTTAACTGATCAGATTGCAGCATGCTGCTGGTGGGGAGTGTGGGAGGGGGATCATGGTACCATGAACAATCTGTCCCAGAGAGTGGATCCTTTCACTGGCTGGATTGAATGTATCGGCGTGCCATAATATTCTGTGCAATTTTTGTGGCGGTTTAGAGGTACTGAATACTTTATTATTATAATTTTATATAGATAATATTGGAGAAGGAGATTACTTTCATATATAATTTTTTTATAGTTAGACCTTTATTTCAAGATTGAAGATTCATGATGTTTTATTGGCTCAGTACAAGGAAGAACTAACAGCACATATAGAAGCTGGTCGTGAATCACCGGTAGGTCTGGGTCTGCTGTATGTGCATGAAATGAGTCATTGCCTTTCGTGGGTCTTTTTAAGATGGTGTCTCATTCTTCTGTTATTTTGCTGTTACAGGAAACTGAACTTTTGGATATTGCATATATCAAGGACGCAAGAACGGGGAAGTGGAGTCGGACGCCAAAGGTATGACTGTGCTGTTCCTCCTTCGCTGGCTACGGACCCGGGTTCGACTTTTGCATATGAACCATTGCGAGTGTGGGTGTGATAGACGCCGAGGTCATTTCGTTGCAAATCTCATTTTTGTGGGAAAGACCGCAAGGCAGTCTGTCAAACAGGCATTCAGCTTACAGAGGCTTGTGAGGTATATCTCACCCCTGGGGTCTATTTTATGATGAATCTATGTCACAACTCAGCTAACAGTCAAACCTGAATGTCTGTAAACAGCTTGAAGGAGTGCATCACTCACATTAAACTCGCACCAGACTTCTCCATTATAATTAACTGTCAGCAAATTCCCCTCCCCGTAGAAATTATTACAGCCATTGGTGGAAAAACAGAAATGCGATTTGATGTAAGAAATCCGATTTGAAGATCTTGGTGGGCCTGCCGTTACGTCTGGCAGCTGCTTGCCTTCTGCTTAACAGGCTGCTTCATCATATTGCATGGGGCAGTTAGGCTTCAGAACCGGGCTGTATTTGTTTTGGTCCAACGTGCCTGTTTTCAGCTTACAGCTAAACCTCAAGGTTCCCTTCTCCTGCTTTCAGTACCAAATTCTGTATAAAAGGGGTGTTTAACAACCAGGGGTGGATTAGGCCCCTCAAGCCCCAAGAGGACTACTTGAGCTATTTTTTGAGTCAAAAGAGAGACAAGAGAGAATGAAAAATGTGACGTGAATAATCCGCTAAGTTTTTTATTATGGTAAAGCTTGCCACTGTGGGGGCTTGGTTTCCTGGCAGATAGATTGGCCAGATTTAATATGTTTCATAAGTTTAAGCATTCCGTTTTTCCCGGGGCAGGGGCCCCTGATTTTGTGGGGTCCCTAGGCTGTAGCCTAGGATAGCCTATACATTAATCCATCCCTGTTAGCGCCGATGGTGGCTAACATGCCAGCTGCATGCCAGACTGGAGATATTTGAATGATGCTTATTCATTGGTGCATTTTTCAGCTTCCTGTCACCTTTTGGTGTTCGGACATACTTCCATTATGCTTGATGATTTAGGACAAACACGACCACGTGAATCTTCACAAAGAGAACCACGTCACAGTTACACTGCTGTTTCCACCTCACTCTGCACCAAAGGTGCACATATAGGACACTTCTATGAGCAAAACATTTTGTTTAACTATATGTGACGTTACTTAAATATGAACATATTGTGGTGCCAGTCACACTGAGGCATCGCCGGAGCAGAGAGACACATGGAGACTTGCTTGCCGGGGAAAACATGCTCTTTATTCGCAGTCCTAAAAAGGATTACAACAGGCACCCATCGAACAAAGCTGTCAGACGCCGAACTGCAAGATGCACACACGGTGGGAGATTTGCACAAGCTAAATATACACGAGGATTGGACCAGGTACACGCAAGACACGGGCAAACACGCGCTACAATATGGAAATGCAACCATTAACATTAACAAGAAGAACAACAATACAATAAGGGCTATTCACAATTGCCCGTGGGGCATGCTGGGATATGCGCCTCCCCGGTGCTACAACATTGAATATGAAGCTGTATGTGGTATCATTTGAATATGGTTTGGAAGATGCTGTTTTTGTTTGCATACATAGTTTTAGATTGTAAGAAAAACCTTCCATCCATTTTCTGCTGTCATGGTAGACTATTATTTATAACCGTTGTTTGGTTAAAGCCTTGTATTTGTAATGTACTGTGATGTCTGTCTATTTCATTTCAGAATTTTTAAGATACCTTCATATTTCTCACATCCTTGCCGAGGCCCCATCTTTGTTGGCTGCCTTTTCATTTGCCTGATGAGAAAGCAGGGTCCTCGCCAGCGACAGCACAGAGCCGTTAGTGTAATGGCAAGCAGCGCTTTTAGCCTTTTATCTTGGCAACTATGAGGAGCCCAAGTTCAATCCTCTTAAAGGAGGCACAGTTCAGCAGATAGGATGAGTGTGGCTAAACACTTTCTGTGAGCACCATAGTCGCAGTAATCCATTATCTTTGTGGCATTTTGTCTGCTCTGTGATTGCTACTGCTTAGGAATGACATTCTCTGAAGTCCTCTAATTTAAAAAAAAAAAATCTGCCATAAATTCAATTGTTGAACCCTATTCCAATAAATGATGGCATTTTGAAGGATAAAAGTCTGCTAATTAGAGGCTGATCACTCGCACTGATATGTATACAGGATATTGCAGAGCATTAGAGCTTGCGGGGCACGTATTGTCTTTCCTGCGGAGTCGCATTTACACAATCCAGTCATTCTTCATTGCTCCCCATAACCATGACAGGAGTCGTCAGCAAATGAAGCTAATTTTGTTGTCTTAAGTAAAATTGCATTAAACACGCATATTGATGTTTAGTCTGGTGTGTTAATCGTGGCTGGTTTTAGCTGGTTTAATGCTATAGCTACCTATTTTGGCACGATCCCCACTGAACTCACTGCACAGTGATCCATAGGAGATTGTATTAAAAAGGAAGAGTCTCCCCCAGAAGTAAATATAACGGTATAAACATGTTGTTTTATTGTTGCACGTGTTGATTGACAGAACACAGTTCCCTCTTCACTCACATAAATCTTGCACATGCCGTATAAGCTGGGAATTTTTTTCCAGATGTAATAAATAAGATGAAGTACTTCCAGATGAAATAACTGAGATTTCTTTGGAAATTAAAAAAGTCAGTCTCCTTTCTAGGTGCCCGTAATGTGATTCTTATGGATGTGTGTGAAACTGTCTCATAGTGAACAGAAAAAGCAGACATTGGACAATGGGATGTGTGCACATGCACAGATGCAGGACGACTGAGGAAAGGGACTAGAACCCCATGCTATTAAAACGTGACCCTATTTTAACAGCGCCACATGAGTTTGAAAGCTGGGTGATATTGTGATTTTTTTAACCATCATTCAACCTCTTTGTTTGCTTAAAAAACATTGTATTTGGTGAAGTCCCTGCATATTTCTCCTCCATGACAGGAGAAACAGCTGGGTGGGTCACAGATCCGTGGCCCGGCGTCTGTCACACTGTTTTTGAGCATATCATCCAGGCCGCGCAAGATCTCCATGACCATTAGCTTAAACTGAGCGTATGCTACTTCTCCTTCTGCTCTATTGCTCACTGCCACCTCAGGATATAAAGACGGTCCTTGTGATTTCTGCACCGAACAGAACAGGAAAAGGTCTTCGCCGGTTGACTTGCTTTAGTGTGGTAGGCCCCAAAAACTCACCCTCTCTAAGAGGATTTTTCAGGCCCAAACCAGAACCTTTGCCAAAACCAACAACACAAGAATTTCATCAGTCAGCATACACAATTGCCACTTTCACATACGTATTTTGAAAGGATTCTGGGCTCCGACTCGAAAAGAGCGTTGTGTCTCTTCCCGTTTGTAATCGACCTTTTTATTAGACAAAAAGGGGCCAGATCGAGTGCCAGAAAGCCGTGTTTGAGTGCTGCCATCCAGCCCCCTTTGTCTTCCTGTCACCGCGTCACCATTTGAACAACAAATGCCTGCCGGATTCAAAAGGGATCCTGTACTTAAGGTCGATTGCAAGCGCTAATGCGCGTGTTATGTCCTTAAAAGGTCGTCGCCTTCGCGGCCTGCGCACATCGGGAATGGGCTGGTTTCTGCTTTTATGGTCGTCTCCCAGCTTTGCAGCCATGTTTGTTTTTTAAAGCTTAAGTAAACAAATTAGCGGGCAGTCAAATTTGGCTGATGAAAGTATTTATACTGACAAGCCGAATAAGACTGGTTCCTTCTTATTCCCCTATGATTTTTTCTTTGATCTTGAAAATTTTGAGCATTTCTGAAATGAAGGAAACTGATGAGCTAGATTAAACGACGGGTTTTTACAGTAGCAGTAGAGTGAGCAAACTTATCACCAGAAGGCAGACTTATACTGTCAAGAAGTATCTCCAGAAGTTAAGACTTCAGTCCGTATAGGAGGATGCAGACCGACAGAGCCCCACATGATTGACAGCCTGTCTTGTGGCCTGGAGCCGACCTTCTGGATTCATGTTTGGGTCAGTGGTGGAAGGTGATGATGAGGAAGGAAAATGCGCATCCAAGATGGCAGAAAGCCAGCTCCGCTACACATGAGAAGGAAATGGCTGACAAGCAATTTTTTTCAAGATATCAAATGATGGCAAGGCGCCCTGGAGTACCTGTCTGATTTACAGATAACGCTGTAAAGTCTTATGTCAATTCAGTTCAGCACCACTGAGAAATGAAATAAACCTTTATTTTGTCTTTGTACAAGAATGTTGAAATGTGGTAGCTGTCACTAATCCCATCTGGCTCTCCTTTTTAAGACACACACACAGCTATAGAGGTGAGAGTGAAACTTGGGGACGGAGTGCAGAGTTGTTCAATCATCCAGCCCCCCTGGTTCCGGGGGGTTAAGGGCCTTGCTGAAGGGCCCAACAACAATGTGGTCACTCTGGCAAGCTTAGGATTTGAACCTTCCAATTACAGGGAGAGACACCTAACTCACAGTGTACACCAGGCATCACAGCCCTATGCATCTGGAATAGCTGTTTGCATGTCAGTGCCACAAGCAGCAAAGATTCTCGTACTCTCATACAGCCACTCCCGCCATGGAAACCTTTTGTCACTCCTGGTGTCATCACAGATCCGAAACAAAACATCCCGGCAGCTGTTCGTTAATCTGAGGGTGGTGACTGATGATTGATTTGACGATTCTGTTACAGTCAGGTGGTACGTTAAGTGAGTAGTACTGCCGCCTTATGTCTCCAGGGTTCGAATCCCACCCGTACTCTGTGTATTTGGAGTTCCCATGTTGTGAGGGTCTCCTTCTGCAGTACAAGGACGTGCAATTGGCTAATTGATGGCCCATAGCAGGGATGTTGCTATGGCTGTTTTAGCCTCCCCACCTCTATATAAGTGTACACTAATTAGTTTTTGTTGTGTATTCTCATTCATTATTAAAATAAAATTAAAATCAGACCCCCTAGTAAATCTCAGACTATTTACTATTTACAGCAGACTATTTACAAGGTAGTAAAACTGTTACATACATGTAAATGCATGTGCATGTGTGTGCAGATTTGTCTCGGACTAAAAATCTCATGCCAGCCAGCGGAGCAAAGTCTGCAGCTCTGATAATAGTAATAAATATATCATTTCAGCCAGTCTGGTGATTACTGAGTGTATAAAGAATGCACTTGCAGTGAATTAGTAGGTAAATTTATATAACTTTGTACAGGTAAGACAGTGGTTTCGTTCTGAGCAGTTAAATATACATTACAGTGGTAAATGGTGTGTTGAGACAATGTTACACCAGGCCACCATAACTCAAGAGTCTGAATGATCTTTATGGCCATAACACAGTGGACACTTAACAGTCTGCCAGAATATGACTTTGAATGCGGCAGCAGAATCTGCTTGATTCCAGATTTTCATGCATGAAGTGCTGCTATTAAGGGTGCACATACAGTATCTGTCTGTAACAGAGGGGAGAGTAACTGCAACGTTCACCAGGGAATTTATAAGGAAATTCTCTCGTACCGGCCTTGCTCAGGAAGACCCGCAGGGCGGCAACTTTATATTTTTTATCAGCAGAGTGGATGGGCAAAGGCGCCTTCCTGCAAACGCAATGCATGGGCTCCGGCTCTGATCTACAAGCACTGTTATGACAGTCACACTGCGCGCGGAAGCAGCAGCGCGTGTTTGTCGAGCAGTGCCGGCCCCGCCCCCGCACGCGGCACATCTCCAGCGCGTTCCCAGCTGCTGTGCGGAAACAGATGATGGTCGCACCCGCATCTCCCCCGATCTATCATCTGCGCCGTCTGTCAAAACGCCGGGACGGCATGGCGTCGCTGAGATTCCGACACAGGTCACGTGACCGCAGGCGCGCGCGAGGGTTTCGGTCCGCGCGGTGACGGTTAATATAAGCCGTCGTCGTTCATGAGCACGTTATTCATAATTTATTTACTTTTTTATTAACAAAAAAAAAACGGAAACAATATTGTATGAGACGTCACTTTCTAAGTGTAGGTAAGAGTCAAAACGGGTATGACAGGGAGGCAGGCGGATACAAAACGGTAGGTGACGGGGTAGCGAAGTACACGAAGCACACTGCGGGGTGTATATTAGGGGTAGGTGGTAGAGTTTAACATTAAATTGTTTAAACTCATCATTCAGATATGCTGTGAGTTTTTTATATTGTTTTGGCAATGGTCAGCGTTAATATGAAGGCTTTGAGATGTTCCTCTTATGTGGAAATCTCAAAAAGCGCAACAACATTCATACAGTATGTACTTTATAAGCTGTGTGGCTCTTTATACGTCAGAGAAAATAAACATCATTTTGCATCATTAAATTTCTGCAGATCGGGACTTAAACTTTGGTCTGTCATAGAACTTTGACTAATTATTTTTCAGTGTTGCAATGACTAGGAAAGTATTACATGTACTTCTTTATGGAACCAAGTATGTGTTTTCTATGCATGTATGTGTTTAATGTTTTAGGATTTCAGGTGTGTGCATGTGATTGTGTCTATCCATACATATGTGTACGTGTTTGTGTATGCACACGTATAGATGAGTTTTGCCTTTGCTGGCCACTTTTGGATATATTTCTAATCACTGAGGTGACACTGTAAGGACAAATTGGTGAGCCAGTGAAAAGTTCAGTTGTTCTGAGCCTGACTGCACCGTGCAATTGTTGCGAGAGGGTAGACTGGCTGGCATAGGATCTCCTGGCAGATGGAGGTGGTGTGCTAAGACAGCAGGAGCAAGACATTTATGCACAGCATCGACAAGAAGAGCATCTGACTTCAGAGCAGACTGCTGAGCTAAGCAAAGGCGTGCAGCAAACAGGGGGTCCTCAAGAACTGCCCCGCCACATGCCTGTCTCTCCTGGATTGTTTTTCCAAGTATAGTTTTTAAATCTTGCAAATGTTTGCTGTTACGGTGTGCTTGGGCACAGACCAGGGAATCAGGCACAGGAGTCAAAAGTCAGGTAAATGGGGATTTATTTTGGGAAAACACCAAAACGCAGGACAGAAACGCATGAATAAACGTCAGTGACCGGACAGGGGTAAGACAGATGCGGAAGCACTACATACACAGAATCGATTAACTATAGACTATAGCTGAGAACACTGGGATTCCACACGAGGTAACAAGGGGGCGTGGCACACAGGAGGATTGGACGAGCAGGTCATGACAGTTTGCCACATTGGCAATATGAAGTCTGGATGCAATCTATTTATTGGGAAAAATGTCAATTTTCAGTAATGCTTGAAAAATAGTTCTTCATTACACATGGGTTATAGTTGTATTGAATAAAATTCTGAGTGACCCCTGAGCCTTAACTCATACTGACATTAATGGCCATATATATCAGCCTATTGGTAAAATGCAGCTGACCTCTTGTTCATTTGAATTATGGTAGAAGACTGATTTTATCGGTTTGGGACACCCTCCACACTTCTGTTTGTCAGCTATGGGTCCCCTGGCTGTTGAAGTGAATTTGGCAGTTAAATGCAACCAAATTTAACAATTTTAAAGGGACTCTGTATTTTATAGTGACTGTCATTGTCCCTGTAATGGTTGATATTTTGCCCACAAACATCAGGGTGGAGTCTGACTTCTGTTTCAAGCCTTTTCTAGAGTATGTTTGTGTTTGTCTTTTCTTGGAGTACATCAGTGGACTGTGAATTAAAACAGCCATGACAAGAATGATTATTCAAACAATAGGAACTGCTTCAAAAATCATATTATTTTTTTTCATTAACAGGCAATTTCCTGTATTTCCAAAGGAAATCATAGCTCAACTATATTTAATGAGCCAGTTATTCTTCAGACTTTTCTGAAGAGTGGGTAGCTTTGTCGCCTCAGAGCTTCAGGGTTATGGCTTCAAATTCCGCCACCACTCTGTAGGTGTGGAGTTTGCATGCTTTCCTCCCACTGTCCAGAAACATGTGGTTAGGCTAATTGGAGTCTCAAATTGTCATTAGTGTGAGTGTACCATGCAATGAACTGGCATCACGTTCAGGGTGTCCTCTGTCTGGTGCCTTATGCTTCCTCAGATAGGCTTTCCCTGTACTTTATAAGAGGTACATTTTAAGAGCTCTGTATTTCATAAGAGGTTGAAAGATAGATGGATGGAAAAATATTCCAGGATGGTCAAGGTGTTTTTTGTCTTTCTTCTTCCATATTTTAGCATTTACTTGAAAGAAGATGGTGCTTTTTCCTCTCCACTTTCTGATCCTCTGTTTCTCTTGAGTCCTTGAAGCGATAGAAAGTAGTCTGGGTCATGGCAGAGCCTGGGGGAATTGCATGATTGACACACCAGGAAACAAAGCATGAAAATAACTCATTCTCTTGCTTGGGAAAAATAAATATGCTTAATTCCAACTACAGTAAACACAGGTTATGAGATTACTGATTTTCTGTGTATTTCCCCTGTTACGTTTATGCAACATGCAATTATGTTTCATTATTTTTCCATCTGTTCATGTATTGTTTGGGGGGGGGGGGGGAGTCTGGTACTGAATTGTTTACTGACTCGACCGTCTGACTGTTCAGCTGTATTCAGTGTGCATGGGCAGACGTCTGGAGAAGCACTTCCTTCGTCCATCTCTTCATTTCGAGCTGGTCCTGCTGATGCCTTTTCTGTAGCACCACGCCCGTAAAGGAAGCCTTGTTTGGTTCCGTTTTTAAAATGACACTGTTCAGGCTTGAACTCTGGCTACTCGATGATCTTTGCTGTTTCTCGCTGCTGTTGGACCAGTCTGAGTGGCAGGGGGGTGCCCCGTAAACTGACTCGCCGGTCCTCCATAAATGATTAAAATTCGCCTCAGACGCAGTTGTCGTCGGCTCTCTCAGGGGCAGCTCTCGTTAAGCCCCCAGCTCTTGGCAGCTGACCAGCTAGCAGCTGTGCTCTACATGCTGCCGCTGGCAGGACGCTGAGTTGGGCGTCGACCAAAGCCTCGCTGAGATCACAACACGCAGCACTGAAGCTTTGGCCCTGGTCCAGGAAAACTCTGCACTGCCTCGCAGGAATAGAATTCGAACAACAGGGCCATCTCTACGTGGGGCTTGCAGTTTATGCTAGGGCAAAAGGGGTACTTTTACCCACATTGCCCTGTGTGAAACCCTGCCCTCTATCTTGATTGAATTTACAGACGCTCCTCTACTTACGAATTTTCAACTTACAAACTTTCAGACATACGAACGAAGAGGACTATAAGTCCAAATTGTGTTCATTGGGCTCCCGTTTCCTGTCTGCAACATCAATAATTTGTTCTGCCTGCCAATTCCGGGTAGTACGACTTCTGCCCGCTACTCCCCCCGCGCAGCAGCATAGCGTGCGTACTCAAGGCATCCTAGTTCTTTGTACTTGCATATACCCTTAAAATGGTGTTGAATAACAACTTACGAACATTTCAAGTTACGAACGGCCATTCGGAATGTATCTCATTTGTAAAGAGGAGCGTTAAGGTAAATAATGATGTTGTCAGTATTGGCCATTGACATTTTAAGATGCATTTTCAGATTGCTGACGTTGTAGAATTGATAACAATAATATTAGAATATAATTGTAAAATAATAATAGCATTAGATACCACAATGTGTTTTTGCTATAAACTTAACCTATAAGTCTGCCAAGAAGTTGTCTTTGAATGTCGAAACCTGTCAATTCTCATAAATAACTTACAGCAGTTATTAAATGTTCGCCATCAGAGATACTCCGGAAAACTAGCCGTTGCTGGTGTTTTGTTGGAAAGACATTTATTTTACTTATGAAGAACAGCTAGAATATAGTTTCAGATAGATTTGAGTTGAATTGAAAGGAAGTAAATAAGGGATGTGCAGTAATATTATCTTTTAAATGTGTACTTGCAGAATGTTCTTTGTAGTATGTATCTATGAAAAGTTCTTTCCTTTACTCATTCAGGAATCCCTGGAAGGTGGACTGAAGCTGAACTAGCAGGATGCGTAACCGCGTGTTGAGCGGCTAAGCTGTCCGCAGCCCTCTGCCTCCTCCTAAGGCTCGCTGCATCATTAAGTTTCACTTAAGGCAGTCCTCCCATATGACTGATCTTTAAGGGGGTACCTACTGTACTGTAGCTGTTTCCAGCTCCAGGTTGACAGATCAGCAGTAACTAATAGTGCAGAAACAAAGGAAACACAGCCAAAGGTTTACTTTTCAATGAATGTGATCATGTGTTTATGAATACGATGGTGTTACTAAACCTGGTTATGTTTCTTGCACAGTCATTCAGTGTCTCTGCTCACATTATTGGCCATTTGGTCCCATCTTTGTGTCATTTGTCTTAGTGTGTGTGTGGGGGGGGGGGGGAACTCATCCCAGCATACGCAATCATACACTATGGACAATTTAGAAGCGCTAATTAGCCTGACTGCAAGTCTGTGTACTGCAGGAGATAACTGGAATACACAGGGGAATCCCAAACAACACAGAGGATTGAACCCCCAACCATGGAGGTGTTAGGAATCAGCGCTACCCACTGGACTGTTCGGCAGCCAAACAGTAAAGCATTTTACTCGTTAGCTATTAGCACTTTGCTGTCCTGAGATATTAGGTTCTTTACTCCATAGCAGCTTCAGCTAGCTCCAAGACCCTAACAAACTAGAGATGTAGGTGAGTTACCTACCTGCTAAACAGTATCCAAGTATTATAAGCATAGGCAGAATATTTTCCAACTCTGTGTTTAAAGGGAGTAGAGGTTTTGAGTTAAAATATGATATGTAGATTTCAGTGAATGACAAAAAGGTCAGACAGTAACAAGATGTGTTTAACCTGATTTTCAGGCAAAATGGTCTGTTAACACAGCAACATGTCTGGAGAAATGGCCCTCCTTTTATTTGCTGAAGGATCACTTTCAGTCATTAATTCAGTCCTTTGACATGCATTAAATGGATTGGTTTGATATAACATAATGGAATGGGTGTGAAAGCAGCTTAATTAAGTGTTTTTGCCATCAAAATCCTGCTAACGAATATGAGAATTGGCCGCAGTGTAGATTGGGAGCTCGTAAATCTGAAGGCTCCGGCGAATCTCGGGTACGTCACACCGCTATCGATTAGCTTCTGAGATGTTGCTGAGGTGGGAGGCCTCCCCACCCCCGGGTTGAGGGCCGGCTGGCTGTCTTCCCTGGGATGCTGATATGGGCCGTGTCACAGACCCTCAGATCGACGGCGTGAAAAGCGCTGAGCTGGGAGTCAATTACTTAACTCCTGGGCTTCAGGTCCCTCAGCTGCAGCTTTCGCTTTTACTTCATTTTATACAAAGTGGTGCGAGTTCTCTTGATTTATGATTTGTTTAATCACCATAAAGGCAAAAGCTTTTATAATATTTCAGCAGTACCACGAGATTCTTCGAATTTGTCTTTATGAAAATCGAGCTTAGGCCTAAGTCTCCCTTTGTTCCTGGGCAGTCTATCAAAGATTTGTCAACAATATTTAGTATACCTTGCATTTCTTTACCGGATGCTTCTGTCCAGAGCAATGTACAGGTGAGGACAGGTTTGGGTCAGAGACTGGTGCAGTTTGGGTTAAGGGCCTTGTTCAAGGACTAACATGATACAAATACTCTTCTGGCCACAGGATGTGAACTCGTGACTTCAGATGCGGACACAGACCTCTGACCATACGAAGCCATGCACCAAAACTGTATAGCTTTGTAAAGCTCTTGCTCTTGTGCTAACTTCACTTGTTAGTGGTCACGTATTGGAAGTTCAGCCTCATGGCACTCGTACCTGAGTTGGTTCCTTGAGGGTTGTATGTTTGTGGTGTTCTCCCTTTTTTCTTGTATGTCGCTTTGGACAATTAGATCTGTTAAATAAATAAATGTCAATGTAATGTAATGATCCATAAATGTAATGGTCCATAAGCAGCCATTGTGAGGTTCATTTAAGCTGTGAGATGCTGGGAGGGAGACAGGGCTTGGAGGTCTGTTGGCGAATTATGGCCAGCCTTGGACCTACAGGCAACCTGGTTAATGAAACCCAGCCGGCCCTTGTTAGCTTAAATATCTTGTTATTGTTATTTAGTGGGTCAACTGGAAGGAGAAAGGGATGGTGGAGAGGGAGATGAGTTCTGTGTGTGCCAGTCTGTTTTTTTTATTATCTCTGTCGGTTTCACGGGTTTTAGTTTTTAGTTTTTTGCTTTACTTAAAGTGCCCTCATTCCTTTTGTTGTTTCATAAATCAAGTTGTTTAATTCCTGCTACCTTGGCCTTTGCTGGTGTCCTGCACTGTGGTGTACCAGGGAGCATTAGAATAATCCATTATTTCCATCTACTCTGAGCATGATGGCAGACGTGCTGCAAAGTTCGTGTTGCGTTTTTTTCTTCCCTGCCATTTCCTCTTTGTTTTGGATGCTCTTGAGTAAAACTAAACCTGGTCACATGGCAAGGTATAGTGCATTTATGATGTGAGCATTACATGCAAATATGGTGGATTCTAACCAACACCATCAGAGCTTCAAGGCATTTGCTGAAAGTGACAAAGCGTTATGAATTTTATTTCCATGCTTAGGTTGAGCATTATGTGGATCTACTGCCATGGATCATGACACACCTAAAGAGTCACTGTCATACTTCCTAAGAGGAAACTTCTGACTTCAGAGAGAGAACCACATGCTGTTTCCAGCTGAGATCACATTTGATGCTAAGGTGCTCCCGGCTTTACGTCTGAAGAGATTTTCACGTGTCAAGCAGAGACTTGATACGGCGTCCAAGAAATCCTCTAAACAGAAGCACATGTTTTTTATTGGGCTAAACTCTGCTGCACAAACACAACCAGTGGGCTGTCACCTGTCTCCGGTATGGCAGGCCCTAATTCATGTCACCCTGCTGTCTTTGAAAGAGATTATGTTCACTAAGGTGACAGTAATGCTTATAATGCCTTTAAAAATTAAAGCAGAGGCACAGTGTTGTGGCATGGCTTTTTTTAGCAGCAATTAGCATGGTATTTTAATTGCAGCAGCTGTTAAAAGGAAAGTCAGGGCACCTGCGAATAAACAGCCGCCTGCAGCTTGAGGTTAAAACAACAACATTAAGGTGTATGAAATGTATGGCATGTTATGCAGATATTTTAGTGTAGCTTTGTATGATGACAGGGGGCTAACAGACATCAAATGGCCCCACTGGTTATACAAAATGGATTTTCAAATTTGATTTTGATGTGAAAAGGCCATTAAGTAGCGATACAGGCTGGTAGTGAGCTGAAAAACAGCTGTAGTTCATAATACATCAGAATCTTTCTGAAGTGATTTTCGATCACTCAGCTAGCTGACAGCATAAACTTCAGTCCTTCCTCAGATGCATTTCCTAAACAATGAAAAGCAGCGCGCGGTACGCTAACTGGAAATCGATGCTTCACGGAAGACGTGCTGCGCCACAGCTGATAGGTGTTTGATGATTTAGGGGACGGTTGAGTTTTCAAGTGAAACCGGGTTTCTTCTCCCTTTCCTATAATGGGCCTTTTCAGTGTCACAAAGGCTTGGATTAAAATTCAATGGATTCTTCTTTTCTTTTTCTTTTTTACTTAGGTGATGCATTTTACTTTCAAATATTAATGGTCTTCAGACATGGCCGCTAATGGCAAAGCTTGACGGTGCATGAAGTTTGAACTTTCGAAAATGCTGTGTGGACTTCACGGTGCTCCGGTGGAAGTTGGTTCAGTTGGTAATCTGCGATTTAAATTTAGATCTTGATCTTTTGAGCATTGGGAAAGCCGGGATCTGAGAGTTGAACCTGTAGATAGCTTGCTGAATCTAGCTTTAGTACTATTTTATAATCAGTCACTGCTCTATTCCAGAAAGATCTACCACAGTGAATAGGCACTGGATGGATATTGCTGCCCAGATAATGAGGAATATTTTTTTGATTGGAGGTCATTAAATGTCTTATAGTGGGCCATTTTCTTAGGTAATATTTAGCAAGATTATTTCACTCATCAAAACCCGACCTTCTGCTGTGTGCCTTTTAATCAGAGGATCCTACTGATAAGGTGTTAATTAAACTCGGCAGTCAAAAACTTAACGAGCGATCGTTAAGACTGTCAGCTCCAGTCGACCCCCCACAGCATGAAACCGTACTGTTCAACACCTGACCAATGAGAAGCGTGACCTTTTCAAATTCCATATAAGTGTCTGCTGTGTGTAATTGATTTCAGTTAGCTTTAATTTTTTTATGGTGTTGTCACTGAGTAAACGGCACAAACCATGGGCCACCTGGTGCGGATCACCATATTCGGAATCACGGGCCTTTTCTCAAAATGTTAAACCCTCCACATACTGTGCCATACTGTGTCTGCTATAATCTGCCATTGATTTATGCTGTCTGGATGTGAGTTTTCTTTTAGGTAATTAATAGTTTAGTTACTGCAGTGTTTAAAGCGGCGAGTGAAGCAGTTTGGAGAACCCAGTCTGCACATCATTACTAGAGAAACATTGTTAAAATGTTATTTTTAAAATGGTTATTCATTTGTAAATTTAGTTAGGTAACAATTATGTCTATTCATAGACGTATATATTTCCATAAGTTCTGGGCACATGTTGGCTACCTTGCTCTTACTCTTCAATGCAACTCATTCCAAAGCAGCTCTATAGGGTTTAGGTTGAGGGGATTTCAATATGCGGGGCGGCACGGTGGTGCAGTGGTTAGCACTGTTGCCTCACACCTCTGGTACCTGGGTTCAAGTCTCCGCCTGGGTCACATGTGTGTGGAGTTTGCATGTTCTCCCCGTGTCGTCGTGGGGTTTCCT
>JAODLC010000043.1:15633335-15678540 GCA_026781145.1 Hippopotamyrus pictus
TTGTTCCCTGCCTCGTGCCCGTTGCTTCCGGGATAGGCTCCGGACCCCCCGTGACCCAGTAGGATAAGCGGCTTGGATAATGGATGGATGGATGGATGGATTTCAATATGGCTGCAACAAATGTAAATACACCAAATTTAATATGTCAGTTCAGAGTAAACCAAAGTATACCAATGCCATATCACTGGATAGCAGCAATTTGAAAATGAAAATATAAATAAAAATTTCAGACATGGGATATTTTGGTAATATTTCCAGTTGGCACCAATTCATGCCAAATAAGGCAAGCACTGTAGTTTGCTGTTACTGTAGGCAATGTGGTTTACCATAAAATGGCCGAATGAACAGATCAGGCAATGCCAGAAAATATATGAATACGGTGTATGCAATGCAAGGTACAAATCAGGCAGGTGGTCTGGATCGGATAGAAGAAATTTTGTGTGACTGCGTCATTTGTCGAGTCTGACAGGTGGCCGATTAGATTTCCATGCACTGGTGAGATTCTCCCAGCAACAAGCAAATGTACATGATAACCATCGATTTTCATAGCGCGGTATACTGTGAAATGGGTATAGTATTGCTACCTTAGGATGCCAGGCATGTGATTCGAAGGCCGTTAGTTAAAATCCCCGGGTCAGCAGAGTGATTTCACCCTTGGGCCTCTGAACACAGGCTGTGCGATGTGACAATAATTATCGCGATATAACTTTCCCTGATGTCAAACGTTTGATATAATTTAAGACCCAAGGTGTTGCCAGTGACACATTTTGTATCACGATGAAATTAGGTCACTTTGTCTGTGATTGTTTGTCAGAACCAGCAAGGAAACACAAGCACAGACAGCCGTAAAAACACAAATGAGAGATTGAACAAATAAGAGAATGTAGTAAGACAGGCAGGCAGATGAAAAACTACACAGTCAAAACAACAGGGCAACTCACTGGGAGAGCAGCTATGTCCAAAACAACCAATAAGGGTAATCCAGCAAAATTCAAAACTAAAGTCTACAGTAAGATTCAGTTCATGAGAAATCCATACAGTAATAATCTGCAGGATTTGTGAAAAGAAGCATTCCAAGGTACCTGTACTGTACTTGTCTTGTGCAAGTGGCAAATAAAGCATCATGAGCATCTAATAAAGATTATTTTATTCATTTATGATCAGAAGCTGCTCCGTCAACACATGAAGCCTTGACTGGCTGTCATCCTGCAGGCTGTACCTGACAACCTCTGAGTGCCTCCGAACACCAGAGGAACCACAAACAACAAGCAGGCTTTATGTTGAAGGCCCTGGTCACTTCTGTTTCTCCCGGCTGACCAGGGATCTCCTTGGTTGTGGCTTGTGGGTTCATGGCAGTATTGTGGCCTAATAGACTGGAGGATTGACTGTACAGTATCTCCACATGGTGGTTGAATTGTCCCATCTGCTCTGCTTTCTCATTTGTTTTCCTGACTTTAGCTTGGGCTTTGAACAGCTGCTACCATGTGTGATGAGAGAGGACTGCTGTGAAACTCCACGTCCTGATTTTTGCTTTAGTCTCACAGTGGCAAAATATGAAACAATATTTACTGAACCCCTAGAATAAACAGAGGTCTCTTCCGAATGCAGTCTAGCTCTGTTCATAAATCAGTGTCACCTTTGAGTCAGGGCTAAAAATCAAGTCCAAATCTGATGACATAGGTTTGTTTAGGTTTGTCTGACTGGAGCTTTTCTCATAAACAATTCATCTCATTCAAGTTTTAAAAAGTTGAGGCTTTCATAAATGAGAGGTTTTATTCAGCTTGCTATTTAACCATTCAGCCTCTCCTGAATGTATTTTTACAAATGCAATGCAAACAACTACATTTTAGAACTGCGAATGGGTCCTTTTTGATAGCTGCGGTTTGAAGATCCAGGCCCACCCATTTAACACGTTCAAGGTCCTTTCTTGTCATCAAATGATAAATGACTGTAGTTTGAGGTGTTGCCTGCCAATCAAGGAGGAGACAATGTCAAATTCATGAATGACACTGAATCTCCAAAACAGTCCTGGCAGTCGTGTGCACTCATGTATCTTTTCCTCTTTCAAAAAGTGTGATAAAGAGATGTCTGGCCACACTTTTTCCTTGAATTAATAATAAGTGTACAAGTTAGACAAAGGAAAAGTAAAATCTAATAAATCTATTACTATCGCTTTTATGGGACATAATCATATAAAAGTGGCCCCTGCAGCTGCGGAGAAGCTTGGCCCTCCATGGAAAATAATTGCCCAAGCCTGCAATGGAGGGTTGAGTAGCAACCTTGAGCTGCTCCAAAATAGTGACCGCAGAGCAGACGCATCATTGACTGAAATCATTTTTCCACATAAGTGCTTATGGGTCACTTAATAGACAGCCCCACAGAGACATCCATCCTTACGGATGCTCTGAGGTTTGCAAAACGTGAGCATTGGTCATCCTGTCCGAGAGCCCGTTGGTTTTAAATCGATGTCTGTCGTGCCCTTAATTTGAATGGTGGGAGCACTGTTGTTGATGCACTTGATATTTGTGAGGTAAAAGACACGTGGCAGCATTTAGCTACCTAGTTCTGGGTCGGAGTATTAAGCGGAGCTCTTGACCGTAGACGCTATCTTCACCGGATGCCCGTCATTCTAATACCGGCTATGAACTGCAGGTCGATGATATGGGAATTGAAAGGCAGGCCTGCAAACATTTAACTGGAACAAAAATGCCAATTACGCCATGTTTCCCTTTCCTAATTACAGGCAGGAATTCCAGCGTGTTTCTTTTTTAGTCTGTGTTTTGGTTCAGCTGAGGAAGCCCCCAAGTCCCTTAAGTGGTACAGGTATGAGGAATCAGTAGCTGTCAGAAGAACAACCTGGGGGTATCAGCCACCATACACGAGATATCTGAAAGTGAGACCTGACAGTTTTTCTTGAAGCTCTTCATGGCTGCTGCCATGGCCTAGCAGCACCTGAATCAAGCTGCAGAAATAGAGTGCAATGTTCATGTGTCTAGTGCTGGGTACAGGCAAGGCAAAGCTCCCCAAATCACTGACCGGTTTCTGCAGGATCTGAGTGCCTTGTATGCTATTGGCAATGGCCAGTTGGACACATGCCAGCCTACATTAAATTCCTCTGAATACAGGGTTTTGCATGCTTTGGTTCTGGTTGTAGTGATTTTAGCTAAGAGAGACCTACAAAACAGGCCATCCAGGAGAGACCCATGCACTTGGCTGGAGATGAGTTTGGAGCCAGCAGAGGAGCGAAAATGGCAATGAGCCCATCCAGAGTGACGATGCTGACTTGACTTTACTAAGCAAACACGCATGGGTTAGGCTAATTGACTGCATGTTGCCAGAAATCAGGATTGATAAGGATTAGTTTGTACTCCCTGTCTAGGTCGTTTTGAATATCATTACAGTGCTTCCCCTACCATTATATTAGGGGTTGCCCCCCCCCCAACAACACCTCCCACCCCCCTTGAAGGTCAAGTTAATTTTATTTCATTTTATTTTCTATATAGCGCCAGAGCACAACAGAAGTCATTTAAGGTTACATCTCCTATAGAACAGGTCTATACATTGTCCTTTTATTAAACAAACTAAATAGCTTTATGTTACTTATCTTATTTACACAACAGCTTGTCATTTTTGTTTGTACACGTTCGCGTGTTTGTTTGTACAATTCTCCTCTGCTTTCTGTATCGCGCATGGTGGAGTTCCACCCCAATGCGCGCGCACAGACACGTGCGCACACACACACAGAGCGCGCCTTGGAAAATATGTCGCGTCAACCACCTGAAGAGGAGACAAAAATATACTGCAGTGACAAAACCTGCACACTTTGTGGATAATTGTCATAAAAGGAAATGTTCTGATGTTTAGTTCAGGTGTTATATTGACTGCCGTCATTAAAAGAAACGCATGAACATCATGAATCCTGTCGGTGTCCGTCTGCCCCCCACCCCCCAAAGCTGTAAACCTGGGGGAAACACTGCATTAGATTCAGTGTGGTGGGCAATAATCACAGAAACATGATGGTACTGTATTGCTGTCTTTATCAGATTAGGCATATTACAGTGGACTCTTAGTTGTCTTTGAAAAGCCAAACTTTGGTTTTGGTGTAAATTAGAATAATCTATTAGTGTTTTATTAGGTTTTTAGGGGTTTTTTAGGGTGTAACATTTAAGCTGTAAGATGATTTTGCTTAAATCTGTTTGCAGAATTTCTATATTGTTTGTATTGGTGCATATACACCAATGAATCATAACATTATGACCATCCCCATGTAAAGTGAATAATATTGACTGACTGGTAAAGGTCGAGGTCTGTGATATATTAGATGGTACTTTCGGTAGTTGATGTGTTGAATGTAGATGAGATGGGCAAGGATAACGATCTGAGTGACTGATGTTGCCAAATCATTATGGTCATTATGGTCAGATGACTGTGACAGAACATCTCCGAAACGGCAAAGCTTGCGATGAGCTCACAGTCCGTCATGGTGAGTGTCTACCGAGAGTGGTCTGAGGGGGGAAAAACCGTGAACCGCCAGCAGAGGGTGGGACGATCTGGACTCGTTGACACGGGCTGTAATGTCTGGTACAAACCAATAGCCCTTCTGTTGGCTTGTACCATGCGGGGTAGTCCTCATTCACATCTCACGGATGGATGAAAATTATGATTTATATTATGTTTGTGGGAGCTTAAATCGTTTGACCATGGTGATGCATTATTCCTTTCACTGGCTGGTGAAAAGAATCATTTTAAAATGTCACAATATCGGATTTCAGCATCTTACCCATTTTTTATTTAGATGCTTTTATCCCAAGTGATGCATAATTGCAAAACCATCGTCAGCCAGTCCCTGGAGCAATTGGCATTTAAGGATTTTGATTAAGAGCCCAGTGGTGAAATCACTCTGATAATATGGGGATTTGAACCAGTGACCTTCTGATCACAGGCACAGTCCTTCCCAACAGAGCCATATACCATACTCCTTCAATCTTTGGGCTTGTGGCATGATTTAAGTTTTTTGAGGTGAGTAGACTTAGCTTTGTTTATTTTTTTGGAGTTTTTTTTTGATAACATAACATAAAAATATCCTGCATGGAAGTGAATTATTATTCTGCCTGTTTATATTGGACCCTCAACACCACAAATTGGAGATACATGAGCAAATCGAAGGCCAGGTTTTAGTCCAGCATAATATGCAGTTAGAACCTACTTTGAGTTCACTATTTTTTCAAGATTAAAAATATTTAACTTGCATGGTTTCAGAGAGAGATGAAACTAAGTTCATGCTAAATATATTATAAAGACTGAATCCCATGAAAAAATGCTATAAATATTTATGTTTTGTTCTGCGTAGCGTGTCATGTTTTCTGACAGAGACCTGTTTGACTTATTATCTCTCTGGTGACGTACAGTGGAGAACACAGTAAACCAATAACTGGAAGCTAGTCTGAGTGTCTCCTTAACCACAATCACAGGTATACAGCCGCAGAAAAAATGAAGAGACCACTTTATATTTTTTAACGAATCTGCATTTTAAAATCCTGGTTCAGTCATACAGTAGTTCTGCTGGCTACGCTGAGCAGCAGGATGCTTCTAGGTTCAAAATTACTAAGACAGCAGCGCACAAGAAGAAGCTGAAGCAGGAGACACCGAGAAGGACCAGAAGCCAGCCGGGTAAAAGGCGGAAGCGACATTCTAATGCCAGAGATGACCGTTAACTTATCTGACAATTTCTTATGAATCCTCGGAAGACATCAAGTGACCTTCAAAAGGAACAGGAAACATTAAGTGCAGGTGTGAGGTGCACTGCTAGGACAGTTTGTATCAGGCTCCTAGAAGGAGGACTGAAGTCCAATGAAACAAGGAAGAAGCCCTTCATTAATGAGAAACAGAAAAGAACCAGGCTGCAGTTTTCAAAAAAATATATTATTCACAGACACACACCCAGAAATTGAGAAATGAGTCAAACAAAAAATTGTCCTGTGGTGTATTGCTGTGCTTGTAATCAGAAGGTCACTGGTTCAAATCCCAGGGTCTGCGGAGTGATTTTACTGTCTTTTCCAGAGCAAGACCCTTAGCCCCCAATTGCTCCCGAGACTGTCTGAGCCTGCTTTCTCAAGAAATGTACGTCTCTTTGGATAAAGACGCCTGCTAAATAGATAAAAAAAAGTAAAGTATCCAGAAGTAAAGGGGAGTTTGTGCTGTATTTTGGTTCAGCTTAATTAAATGCCAAATTAAGGGTGTCATTTAGATTTCATTGAATATTGCTGGGTTATGAAAGACACTATGTTAATAAAGATTAAAATGACTCATCCCGATGCCTTAAGTAACACCCATGTTTCCTCTGACTGTCAGGGTTTTACAAAGAAGGCAAGTGATAAAACAATCGGATGGCTGTGGAATAGGAGCAGGGCTTTGGTTTAGCCTAATTGTGAGTTCAATTACAGAAGGAGTTTAAATATGGAACACAAAGTCCTTTATAAATATCACAATCTATTTCTATTCTCTGTGCTTAACAGTTTTACACATCTTACAAGGTCAGGAGTTTTAGATGAAAACAATTTTCTCTATAAAGGAAATGTTCACCCAGACCCGAAGCGTTCCTGCTGAGATTTCAGAGATCGGCAATTCACACAGGAGTCTCTTGGAAATTGTCATCTTCTCACCTCTCAGGCTTTGTAGTATTCTGTGGGTCTTCCATTCTGCACAAAACACATTAGGGAACAGTGCAATTAGTCTGGGAAAAATCAGATGTAGCACAGCTGAAAATGTGTTCAGACTGGACAAAAATGCCAAGTGAAAAGTACATAGACATAGCAATTAAAAGTAATGTCTTTATAAATGTTGTATGTTCTCCAAACAACAAGTTCCTGACTTTTTTGTTTTAATGAAGTATTGTTTATTTCCTTCAGAAAATGAGTGTCATTAATGAGTTGCTGAGTTTAACTCTGGGATAAACAGTAATTTATATTTAATGTCTATCTGCCTGTCTTTAACTAACATTGTCTCACTTCCTATTTTACTGTATCTTTAAACTGCCTTAATTGACAGCTTTAAAGCCCAGTAACACAGAATGAACTTCCTTTTATAAGTACAAGGCACGAGAGGCCATGTTTTACTTTGTAAAATCACTACTAACAGTAGCTGTAGTCTGCTTTGAATACATTGCTACGTATTTCCCTTCTTCAGAAAATAAATGGCCAATATATTAATAACACCCAATTTCTGCCATTTCTGGCTAATGTTACAAGTGTGCCATTTTAAATGAATTTTCACAATACCGTTAATGACAAATGCCCTTCACAGCCATCGTTTCTGCCCCTCCTCTGGGCTGTTTCCACACACCATTAACCATCGAAATGGAGTCCGGAAACAGCTGACAGTTTTACAGAGTGAGAGTCTCTTTCGTTTGCGCAGTGGGTCATTAGGTAGGTGTGTCTCCAGTGTTACTTAGGCTATGATGTAACATTTAAACTAAATGCACACATTGCTGAACTTGTTTAAGCCAGTCAGCATCCTGGACCAGGAGTTTCAGCCTCTGCTGAATAAGACCAGGACTCACAACAACTCAGCAGCAGCAGTTGGTCATGGATCCCTTCTCTTCATTCAAAACACAGCACCTCTGTAAGAGAACTCAAGTATTCACAGTTTTAAACTCAATTAAACTGATAATCTATACAGGATTACTCTTAAACGTAAGAAACGGCAGCAGGCTGTGTAACTGTTTAGGATTTGGATTTGTCAATCTGATGGGTTAGGTCTTAAAGCTGACCAGGAAAAGTGGTGAGTGGATGGATGGATGGTTTCTAGAAATAGGCTGACGCACTGTGATTCTGTGTGTAGGATGCCAAGGTGCGGGAGCTGCTGGACATGGGGAATGCGGTCGGGCGGATAGAGAGCCGGATGCTGACCGTGGTGTGCGGCCCAGACATGGTGAACATCACCTACATGAACTTCATGGCCTTCCAGGAGGAGGTCGCCAAGGTAACGCCTGTTCAACAATTAACCGTGTTGTTATCCCTGGGTTTCTTTATTCTTTTCTTTTAATCTTTTTTGTTTTCTTTTTTTTAACTTTGATTTCAGTTTTCATTTACTACAATGGGGAGTAACACAAAATCAAACATGATACTGAATTTGAGTGATGATATTGCAGATTGATTTCCTTGGTATGTCTGTGGTATGTTTAAGCATGTTTATTGTGTTAATTACTGTAACACTATAACACTAAATTGTAGTGTTTTTTTAATTGGATAAGGATCACATTGAAGTCACTGATCTCAGTGAATTAATATTATTGCACATTAGAATTACTCATTTATTGTTGTATTGGGATATTTAAGATAATTGATATCCATGTTATTAATGATAGTCTTTACATCACGTTGGTGGCTCCGTATTTTTGATTTTGCCAGTTTCAGTGTTAAGACTGTAGTTTTGTAAAGTGCATGTCAGACTTAAGGGTACTTTAGGACAGACACATCAAGCAGAATAAAAATGAAATGCTTCCCAGACTTCAGATAGCCGGCCGCCATTGTCTGTGACTTTCTAGCGGACCAGGCTTATTTTTCTGTCCCCTGTGCCTTTAATCCAGGAGTGGGCAGATGAGCTGTTTGATCTGGCATCCAACCTGCTAGCCCAGAACATGCCCAGGGAGTCGTGCCTGGAGAAAGTGTAAGCAGTCGTGACGCTGGTGTGACCACTCCCGCCCCGCGGCTCCCCACATCAGCACTGACAGCCATGGCTGCTTTTATTCTTTATCTTTTCATACCACCGGCCAGCAACAGGGAAAAGGGCAGGTGTGCTCACAGCTTCCTCGGTAATTCAGTCTGTCCGCTGAGATAGAATCTATCCAGGGGTTTAAACAGTGCTGAGTCAGGCTGGATTTGCAGGGTGTAGGTTAACTCTAAGGGCTATTTTGGGGCCCCGCGGTGTCTGGAGGACTTTAGGCCCTTAATTTCCTTTTTTCTCACCATATCAGGTCCTCAAGTTCCCCTCAAACAAAACTGTACCCCTCAGGTTCTGGGTTTCATTGTCTTCCTACAACAGTGGTAACCTGAGCAGGGACTCATATGGGTCACTTTATTTAGAACGGAGTACACAATTATAGGGCCCTCGAATTGACTGCAATGTCCTCGTATTAAAGCATCACATTCTTCCTCTGAAGGTTTCGTCAGAACGTTCTGTCGTGAACGAGCTCCGCCGATCCGCAGCCACTCCCCACTGGTGTGACGGACCAGCCTGCCCGCTCTAGTCTCACGCCACTGGCCTCTGAATGTTTTCTTTAATGTGTCTGAGCTCCTGCCCAGAAGACCCTGTACAGAGGGCATATGCCCGCGGGACGGGGCACACAAGCCTGCCCCCTCTCAGCTTTTTATGCCACCCATGCGTTCCTAGCAGACCAAAGCATTCACTACAGCTGCTCTTTAAATTCAGATCAGTTCTTTCGGCCTTGCTGAAGCACCTCATCCCTCGTTAAGAGTGGCCCTTCCCCCTGTCACATGGACATGCCCATTCCTGCGTGAATATACACAAAGCAATGACAGGCTGCTTCTCTCCGTGATGAATGACAGCCTTCTGGTGTTGAACGTGACCGAGGAATGGACGTAAGCAAAGCATTTAAAAATAAAACCGCTTGTTCCCTGTCCTTCACTGGGTTAGCTGCAATCTGGGTCTAAGGTGGTCCCTTAACAAACGAACAAACCGCACCTTATAATACAACATTTACAAACGCTACATAACGCAACATAACTGCATTGAGCTGCACAGTAACTTTCCTGAGTAGAAAATGAACTGAACTGTCTGTCAGTCAATTAGATTAAAGCAGCAAGGCAGTCTTTGTTCTGCTGATCTGCCGTACTTAAACATTAGAGCTGTCCAGTGGGGGCACTCTCCTGTAAGTTATGAATTATTTCATTTAGCAGCTAACTGCAATCTCGCATAGCGGTGGTTATTTTTAGGCCGCCCGCCGTATCTGTTGAAACGTTGCGGCCAGATATAAAATGAAAGGAAAGGGAAACGGGACCTGATATCCGGAAACGCACCCCACCCAGACGCGCATGCACACAGACTTAATGTTAGGGCTGTGAGCTCTGAATGCAGCTCGCCTGATAAATTAAAGTTTCCTGTTTAACAGAAGAGTTTGAAGCATCCTGCGTCCGTCACCTGCTGTTTCTAACAGGTACATGAGGCTGAAACTGCAGCTGAACCCCGAGGGCCGCATTCCTGTCAAGAAGTAAGTCGTGAGTCGCTTCACTGAGGTTGACCTCCAAAGTGCTGCTTGGTGGACCTGTGGCTACCAGCTCCTTTGCCTGCCCTGCTCTCTGACAGCACAGGAGAGGGCAGACTGTCCCAGCTTAGCGTCAGTCACCTGAACGGTATCGATGTCCAGGCTCCTCTCAAAATTAAGAAACGCAACTATGTAACACGGGAGCATAAACCCTGTACATCATATGAGTAGTTTAAAAGGTTAAAAAGCATTACTTATGTTTATACAGTATATAGTGATGGCTTTTCCCCCTCGCCCTCTCCCCGCAGTATCTTCCGGATGTTTTCTGCTGACAGAAAGCGCGTGGAGACGGCCCTGGAGAACTGCAGTCTTCCTTCAGGCAGGGTGAGGATTAGTCCGGTGTCACTGGATTCTGTCTGTCGGCTTCCGTGTGCACTGCCTGAGGTACGCCAGGCCGTGCCGCAGCGCTGGAGGGCAGGTCCGTTTGCCTGACTCCACGGTTCTGATACTCGCATCGATTGGGGTTGTATATGTGCTCACTTTGAAGGGCGCAGCTAGTGGCCGCACCCTGGACAATCATATCAGATCACAGCTGTGTTTGCTACCATGTACATTCATTTAAGTGAGTTTGAATTATTCATCTTCACAAGAAAGGACAGAAACATCCGCGTGATGTCTTTTCAAACGTACTCTTGAATGTTATGGTTTTCGACCCCAAATTTGTCGATTGATTTTTTTTTTTTGAAAGGCTGTATATTTATCCCATGCAGTGGTTGTTTTACCGAGACAAAGGCTTTTGTTACTGAAAAATCAAACACAAAATAAGATCAGTACCATTTTAAATTAAGGAAAGTAAAATGTGCCAAAAACAAACACAAACCGTTCAAACATCGAAAAATACTAGATTTAAGACAAACTCAGGAAGCCCGTGGTGTCTAATGCTGTACACACGCAGAGCTCCTCATTAGCCAATCAGCTACTCCCTGCTAGTCATACTCATGCCATAGGATGTCCGCTTGGGCCAGCCGGGCTTCATTAACTGCGGCTTGCGTTGGCTAGAGCGATTGATCGATTTCCATGGCAATGCAGAAATCACTCAAAGTGAGATCCCTGCCACTCTTCTGCCTGCACCATCTTACACTGAAGTAGAGCATTAAAGGCTATTTTGTGGTTTTCTCCCGTGACTTTGGTCTGCTCTGTCTTCTCCAGAATGATTCAATCCCCCAGGACGATTTCACAACAGATATCTTTCGAGTTTTCATAAGCAACATCTGCCCAAGACCAGAGATCGACACCATCTTCTCAGAATAGTAAGTAAATAAATAGTAATAAACCAACATTTTTGAGAGGTTTAATCATTAATTCATTTATTTAAATGGGTAATTTATTGGTTAAAATCATTTCTGTTGGTTTATTCTGGTTCACAGTGGGTGTAGTAATATTACTGTCAGCATAAAATCGAAATTGGTTAACAACGTGCAGGGATGATAAATACGGAGAAAAAATGGATCCGTTAAATTATTGAGTCAATTAATGTGTGAATACTCAGGCGACCTCTCAGCATAATTTCTGCCTCGACTTGCATTCCATAAGCCTTTTCTCCTTATTTATTATTTAAGAAGCATGTTTGTATTATTAGTTACTGCAGAGATCTGATACTTCCTCGGCTCTTTCGTATCCCTTGTTCAGGAGCGAAGCCAAGTTAACTGTTAGTTAAGTGAATTTTTTGCTTGGAACAGCTCTGAGGCTCTCAGTAAATTAATACAGCGACGTCAGCTACAGCCGCAGTGGGGACTGATGATGATGATGATGATAATCCATAAAGGAGGGGAACAGTTGCCTGTATCACGAAGCAGGACAGCTTTGCCAGATAACTTGTTAGATTTAAGGTAGTCTGGGCTAAATGTAAGTGAACAAAGATAAAGGCCATTTAAACTGGGGTACCTTAAATCCAACAAGTTATCTGGCTAAGCAAGAAATCCAGCAAATAAGACTAGGGAATGATGCAAAGGTGAATGTTAGCTAATACCGGCTTTGTAATTAATCAGAAGGTTTGTTTTATGCTCAGTTATGTTCATAAGGTCATAAGAATGAATTTACTGTTGGATCCTTGAACATGACCTTTAAACCCAATTGCTCCAGGGACTGTCTGATTCTGCATTCTGATCCAATAAAATATGTATAATTCACTGATATTTCTGCTTGTAACACGGAGGCTTGGCTTTACTGGGTAGTATGCTGTTTACAGGGGTGATCTGGGCTCGAAGGTTGATGACAGAGGATGCGAGCAGAAAGCAGAGTCCAGGGATGTCTGTCATTTATAATAATATTATAAAAAATAATATTCCATCTAAACAGATGAATGATAGTTTTGTTCATTAATTCCTAATTCTAGGATGCACAGGTTAAGTCTCTCCTGCCAATTCACCAAGTAATTCCCTTTTAAAACCGCGGCAGGAATAGCCCACCTGAAACCTTCCAGCACAGTTGGTTATTCCCCTACAATTTTCATTCATATCACCAGCAAACCCCCTTAACACTTCTGTAATGAACTTACCCAATTTCCATCAAGACCACAATTCCATCAAGACCAAAAATTTATTTATTAACCAGGTGTTTGTTGCATAACCATTAACTCAAATATCAATAAATTTAAATTAAAAGTAGCTACAAATAAATCAAACCATTGTTATAAATATACAGGGCAACTTCATAATATACACCCAACATATAATAATTTCACTGTATTTTATATGCAATTTGGATGGGGAATGCTGTAACCTCAGGGATGACATCACACTACTGTGTTCCATCTGTAGTCAGTAAACCTATAACCCTAACCATGATCGTGATCATAAATTGCCTATTGAAGCAGCTAAGCATTAGTTATGTATACGTACGACGGCCAGGTTAACAGTCGTCTCCCGTCCACAGTGGCGCTAAGAGTCGGCCCTACCTGATGGTAGATCAGCTGACCGACTTCATAAACAGCAAGCAGCGAGATCCACGGCTTAACGAGATCCTGTATCCGCCGCTGAAGGCTGAGCAGGTACAGCTGCTCATTGAGAAGTACGAGCCCAACGTGAGCATGGCCAGCAAAGGTCAGTGTGCCGCCACCTGCCCCGTCGGCTGGAGTGTGTGACACCTGCGAGGATGTTTCCTCCCCCAGAGAAGTCACAGGATGTGACTGACGTGCATTATTGTCATACATCTGCTTTTTTTCCATTTCCATTTACATTTTCAAATAAAAAATACATGCAGCTTTGTATGTACATGGGTACACCAGCATACCTTTCCATTGAAGTAAGAAATTTTATTTTGCTAGACTGATGATAACTTTGTTGTTCATTAAATTCTCTGTACGATAGTTGTGGTTTTTTAATTAGATCTGAGTTGTAATCATAAAGGATTGAATACATTTTTCTCTGTACATCTTTTTTCAGTCTGTTATTTTCAGAGCTCTTTGCATGCTCATGTATACTCTAACCAGGTCGATTTAATGTTAACTGCCTCTCAGGGATTAAAATGAATGAATACAGTGCAGTTCTGAGTGTTTTGTGGGCTCTTTCCAAGGTCTCAGTAAGTGGTCTTTTCCTGCTTTCTGTTTATATTAAAAGAAGGCAAAGTACCCATTGTCTTTTTCATCATTTATTGTTTTGTTGATTGACTGAGAATGGAAACTTCAGCAAAATGGAAAACAGTGCCCATGGTTTTACCTCTGGTTAATGCATTAGAAGCCTGTTCCTTTTAAGCTAGGCATTCTGTAAATTTATATTCCTGTGCACTGGAAGTTTTGCTTGAACCTTTTGCAGAAACCTTCACAAGCCAGTTTGAATCCCTATGGTGTACAAGGGCACGGGCAGCATGTACTGTAGCTCATGAAGTTAGGAATGTGTGTCCAGAATGTCATGGATTCGAATCCCATAGCTGGATGCTCTCTGATCTGAAGCTGTTTTCACTTTGGAAAAACGTTTTCATTAAGTAAAGGGAAGGATCAGCTACCATGTACTGTGTTTCCTGTTTAAAGAGAAGGTTAAAAATCTGTTTTCCGAATATTTATTGAATTTTCAGAAGTGTAACATGGTGGCTCAGCAGGCAAACTGGTGTGGTTTTGTACACCTTTCACTCCTGCTCTGGATTCCGAAGGTGCGTCGGCCAGTCAGGTGTCTGTAGGTGCTTCTGAGTTTTTCGTGTTACTCTACCCATGCCCTCAACGTCTGCTGCTGGCAGCGTCAGTAGTGGCATTTCCGATGACTACAGTTCACATTTTGAAGATGCAAACTGAAAAACCGTTAATGTAAACATTAAAAAAATAACCTCACATATCGCAAAAAAAATTACTTTTGAGCCGGGTTCTTTAGTGAGCCGAAAAAAAGTGTTTCATAAAACTACGATGGAAATAGAATTTGCGAAATAGTACTGTAGGTAGTAGGTGCGCAGGACATGATACTTCGTTCTGGAGCTACTAAATCACGGAAAGCCCACTTGACATTAAAATACGAGGCACGGATCTTAATCTCACAGGATAATCCACAATTTTACTTTGTCAACAAAACTTTAATGGAAACCCAGCTAGTGGTTTTTTTCTGTGAGCAATTTGGCTTCCCAGCATGCCTTGCTTTGCCAAGCAGCGCCCATGTTCAGGGTGCGAGTAGCCGCTCTGCAAATATACGGTAACCCTTCGCGGACATTAAACATTTCCACTGCCCAGGTCATTACAGGTCAAAAGTCTGGTTATCACAAAATGCTGGTGTTAATTAGGTCAGAAATACTTTCAAGGACAAGGCCATATTAATTAGTAAGAATTGAGGTGGGGGGGGGGGGGTGAAGGCATTTTTCCAGTTTTTTCAGGATGCATTAATCCAGTGAGCACACATTAATGTGCAGGCTGCCCTGTAAGCAGGCTGAATTTTACGAGAACCAGACGGATAAAATGAAGATCTCTCACAGACCAGGTGGATCTCTTCAGCAAGTTGTGGGGAGAATCTACTAGTTTTATTGTGCGGAAAATATTTTGGGCTCCAACAGTTATCCATCTGTGTAACTGCTAAGAAGTCAATCTGGTTAGGGTTGGGCGGCGGGGGAGTTCAGAGCACAGTGCTGGGGTACACCCAGGATGGGATGCCAGCTCATCACAGGGCACATACACACATATGATCATTGCTGGCTGGGTTTCACTGCCCCTTGTAAGGGAACTCGCTTAGGACATTTCCATTTCCCACCCTTCTGCAGGACAAATATCAGTGGAGGGCTTTGCCAGGTACCTGAGTGGGGAGGAGAACAGCGTGATCCCACCCGACAAGCTGGACAAGAGCGAAGACATGACACATCCCCTCTCCCACTATTTCATCAACTCCTCCCACAACACCTACCTGTCAGGTGAGCCTCATTCTCTCAAGTTTGTTATGCCATGAATTGCAGTTGTATCATATTATTTAATTTCCAATTACTGTTACTTTGCACCGTCTGACCCTGCTGGATGGCTAGAAAAGGCTACATTGCCTCTATACCCATGAATACTCATGAGCAAGATAGATGGAATGGGTCTTCAAACAGAATTTCTGTTTTGGTTATGACAGAATGTGCCATTTAGATTCAGTCATGCAGAGAATGGATGTTTTCACGTTACGTACACACATGGTGTTCATTTTAATTACAATATTTTAGCTGATAAGGGCTTGAAAATGTCAATTTCACAGAAGGAAGAGTGAATTATAAAGAACTTACTAATGTTCTACTGCATGGGAGGAAACAGGATAAAACTGGCCTGGGTATCTTGGCCGGTTGCCGTGTCTTCTCCAGAAACCATTACTGGAATATTCCAGAATTTCCAACATACTAATAGGCGAGCTTACATACTTGTGTGTAGTGTCTTAAGAAAACACCCCTGGCCTTCCAGGAAGTCAGAGTAGCTGGCAGTTGTAGTGATATTTGTTGAAGAATGACCAGATGTTACGAAGGGCCCCGTGTCTCACATGGAGCCGGGAACCGCTATAGGGGGAGCAGGCCTGACCATCTGAAGGGGCTATTTTTGGGGCTGACGGACGTGGATGCATCTCTGTTTCCACAATGCGACGTGAGGAATGCTCTTAAGCTTCGGGAACGCGGGCGTCTGAGGGTCACGCCGAAGGTAATGTGAGTTCGGCGGCGTGTCCGCAGCGGGCCAGCTGGCCGGCAGCTCCTCGGTGGAGATGTACAGGCAGGTGCTGCTGACGGGATGCCGCTGCGTGGAGCTGGACTGCTGGAAGGGCCGCACGCCTGAGGAGGAGCCCATCATCACGCACGGCTTCACCATGACCACCGAGATCTCCTTCAAGGTGAGGAGGGGCGCCACTGACTCCGCATTTTAAGACGTCTAGCTATTATAAGCAGCATCTCCTGGTCGCTGTCATGCAGTGTGGTCTGGTCGTCGGATGGGGATTCCCAGCTCAGCGTCTCTAGAACAGGAGCTCAGCCTCAGAGAGACAAATGGACAGACAGAGAGTTTATTGGTTCAGAAGTAAGATTCTGGTTTACAGTAGCACCGCACACATTTCGACATTACAAAGAAAAAGATACACATTAATATATATAATATATAATAAGTAATAAATAACAATAAACAGCATCAGGGCAAAGAATGTTTATGAAAGTATTGCACAGAATTCCGTAGTAGATAAATATAATGAAATAGTGCCGCACAGTGGGTTGTACAGCAAACGGATGTATTTGCGGATCTGTGGTACTGTAGCCCGTACTTCACCGCAGACAGTCCGTACCTGTGAGTGCCACCTGTGCTAAGAGTGTTCCGGATTAATCCGGATCAGGGGGCAGCTTGGGAAGGAGCTGCCGTGGCTTTTGTTTACTGTCGGCGATTATGGAAATGAACGCGGAGGTATGACGCCCAAATTAATGCCTGATGTGCGCCCATTATAGACCGGGGGGGTGGGGGGGGCGTGCTGGGTTACAGAGGAGCCGGGACCGATGTTTTTACCATAATGAGGCGATGAAGGAAATTATAGTGAAAATACAGTATAAAAGAAGAGTAATCAGCGGCAGTAAAGGCTTTCATGAAAAGCAGCAGCTTTGAGTTCTTCCATGCAGCAGTGAGTTTTAGGTAGGGACCTCCTTGAAATGCGGAGACGATGTCTGCCTGCTACCAGCTTCAGGTGTCAGCTTCTTTACTTTGTACACGCCCGGGGCTTCTGTGTCACTTTATCAATCCAAATGGTTTCATTTGCTTCTGTGTTCTGTGCCTCCCTTGGTTTTTCACACGTTTTTTTCTTTTTGCCATATGCGCTGTATTGCATGTTAAATGTCATTTTCTTCGTCTTGTTTTTTAGAGAAAGCTTTGACTTTGTGTGGATGTCACAAATCACTGATTTTCTGGCCCCCCCCCCCCCCCTGCCCCCGCACACATACACAGGAAGTCATAGAGGCGATCGCGGAGTGTGCATTCAAGACGTCCCCCTTCCCCGTCATCCTGTCCTTCGAGAACCATGTGGACTCGTGAGTGGACATTGATCCTGGATGTTTCACAGCACACTATGGGCTTTGGGACAGTGCTGGTGGGGATATCCCGGCCCATTTTCCCTTTTCCTGGTTCTGTTTCCAAGTCTACACCCATGTTGAAATAGAACTTGACTGCCTTATGGATTTCTCACAGAGCTGTTTAAAAGGGCCGTTAATTCAGTGGTTATAGAGTAACTGTGCCAGTTATTTAATAACTGCAAGCTCTGCATGTGTTTGCTTACAATGCGTCAACTGGCTGGAAAACAAACATCACTCATCGTATCAGAGCAGTATCTCATCATGTACTCAGGCTGTTAGGGGGTCTCTGGTTGTACTAACCTTTTCAATTGTCTGTCTGTACTTTCATGACAGGCCAAAACAACAGGCCAAAATGGCTGAATATTGCAGATCGATATTTGGCGATGCTTTGCTAACAGAATCACTTGAGAAATACCCAGTAAGTAAATAATATGTGTCTTGAAGTGAAATTAAATGAACATGACAGTGAACTGAGTCTGTACTGTATGCATTCTCATAGTGCTGACATATACGCAAATGTAAACTGCCTTTTACAAGCACGAACAAATATTCCTCGGGACGCAGTGACAGTTTCAAATGACCCAGTAAACTCAGGTGACGCTGTGTCCTGGCCCTTAAGCTGCACGGGCCGCTGTCTTTCGCAGGGAGAGCTGAGAGCATCGGTGGTCGTATTAACCTGTAAAGACGGGCAGCCTTTTGGTAAATGAAATGTAAATTTGTCATGGCCTAATCTGAGTGGTCGGTCTTGGCAGGCCTGTATCTGCTTGTCTGGTTTCCATGGCTACAAATCAAAAAGCACATATTGTCTCTCGACAAAAGATGTCGTCCAAGACCCCATTGCGTAACAGCCGGTGTTTTCGGTAGCTTGTTTCGCCGTCCCTCATCACATTATGCGGTCGGCCTGAAGTTTGCAGGAGCGGCTGATCCCGCTGTCTAACCTGCCCTCAGTCGATCCAGGAGGCAGTAGTTAAGAGTGGAGGACTGGGGAGCACTTGAGGTGAGGTGCAGACTAGATGTTGACCTGTATGTGTGGATACATGATGTGTCTTCTGCTCCTTTGGATCATAATGTGGTATTCCTTACATGTCTGATGCAGGCATGTGCTGGCAGAAGGTCAGCGTATATATTTGGTCACTTTCTGGAGATATGAACTCAAACCATTTGTCCCGGTCAGGTTGTGTTTTTATTTTCAATTATGTAGTTAAATTAGTAGCCTGGAATATAGGCCACTTGCTATCCAAAAATGGCGTGTTATGAATAGCAAATTGTATTTCAGATAATGACAGATTTTAAGTGAACCTTACAAAGAGTCATGTGGCCCGAGGGTTTGTTCATTTTAACCCAAAAAATATCCTAGAAAGTTATGCATAGAGAATGCGCCCCTTTAGCGAAGGTGAGAGTGGGGACCTGCGCTCCTGCTGACCGGCAGCGGATGATGTCTTTGAAGTTATGAGTCCATCACTAACCCCCCCACCCCCTTACCCAGCTGGAGGCCGGAGCCCCACTGCCCAGCCCACAGGAGCTCATAGGGAAGATACTCATCAAGAACAAGAAGAAGTCCCCCAAGTCATCAGAGGACAGTGTGAAGAAGAAGCTAGCAGAGCAGGCTTTGAGCGCCCTCAATGATTCCTCCTCCGTGTCCTTCGAAACTCCTCCCCCCCCTGCAGGTACGACGCTATGGACACTATGATGTCATAACAGGCAAGATGCCAGTTATGATGTCATAACAGGCAAGAAGCTAGCTATGATGTCCTGATGTTCTGCCGGCAGAGTCCCAGAATGTTTATAAACATTAAAATCCGGTAAAATAGTTTCCCACCCGTGCCCCTAAGTGCAGCAGTCCAGTTAAAGTCACACACGCACATATATATGCTAGGCTGACGTACCACAAAATACTGTAGTGTACTATGCATCCTTTCCCTAATGACCTTTTGATAATTATGTGAACTTCTACTGTTCCTTTTTTAATTTAGGTTTGTTTAATTGAACTGCTGAGTATTTTCAAAGTGTAGAGAGCTAAATGGTAGCAGGCGTAATCGATACTTGTAGCACAAGCCTATAAACTGAAACATGAAGATATAAATCTACAAAGTACAGCAGTTCAATCCGCGCCATTGGTTCTTTATTTCATAGCGCCTCCTGGTGGCACTTTCACCCCATGCATATAGAATGTGTTTCCTCCAAAAACAAATGTGGCAAATGTGTATAGCTAATGCAGAACCTGTACTGAATATCCGCTTTGACGTTTTGTGCAGTTTTGTATGCTGGTTTGCTTGGCATACTGGGCATATAGGCTGGAAAAATTCCCTCACCGGTGGACAACCCCGTATTGGTTGGGGGGAGTCCAGCCTTGATCACAGTGCACATGTGCAATTTAGAAACACCAGTTAACCTTACTGCGTGTGTCTGGATTGATGAAAAAGAAAATCTGTGGAATGACCGCACAAAAATGCTATAAAATGATATTTTAAAACATTTATTTCACTAGCCAGTTAAATGAATAACGGCATCATGGACTTCCAGTAAAATGATTTAGACTCCTGTGAACATAATATAAGTAATGATTTTCACCCGCTTATCCACTCTGGGATTGCAGTGAGTCAGATGTCTGTCGCAGTTAGTACAGGGGACACCCAGGATATGATGCCAGTCCATCACAGGGCAAACCGCCACACATATGAAATTGGGCTAAACATGCCAGCTCACTGAACACATGTCTTCAGACTGTAGGGGAAACCCTGCAGAGGTACAGGGAGAACAAGCAATCTCCACGGACAGAGACATGGTAAACACAGAAACTCCACATGCAGATAGATGGGGGAACATGTAAATACTTCACACATACAGAGACGGGGAACACGCAAACTTCACATGTTGAGAGATGGGGGAACATGCAAAAACTCCACACGTACAGAGACGGGGAACACGCAAACTTCACACACAGAGAGATGGGGGAACATGCAAAAACTCCACACGTACAGAGACGGGGAACACGCAAACTTCACACAGAGAGATGGGGGAACATGCAAAAACTCCACACGTACAGAGACGGGGAACACACAAACTTCACACACAGAGAGATGGGGGAACGTGCAAAACCTCCAGACACAGAGCTGAAGGTGGGAATTGAACCCAGAGCCCCTGCAGTGGGAAGGCCCAGTGCTAACAACAGAGACACAGATCTACTTCTGCTTAGGAAGGTTACTTCTTTGAATAAATCTTTTTATTGAGATTCTGAAGATTCACATTGTTGTTTTCAGTTGTCATTCATATTGAACCATTTATTTTTCAGACCACTTAAGCTTAAGATCACTTTTATTTGTATTGATGAAACAGTGTCACTATGATGTTAAACTCCATGCTTCATGTACTGTATGTTCACCATCTGGTGTCTGTTTCCATTACACACGTATGACAGGTCAATCTCCAAAAGTCCAACACCAGTGAAGTCAGTGTGTTGCATGTTTAGACTTGCTGCTCTTTAAGCTGTATTATATTACTACTTGCAGAGGTGCCCTTTGCATTTTTTAAGAATCTGCCTAAATGTGAAGTCACTCTGCCAACCCAGGGATTTGATCCAACAGCCATCTGATTCCAGGCAGAGCGCCCGAACTGTCAGAGCCACACAGCTCCATTAAACAAACAGCGAGGCTCTGATGCTGTCATGTTAAAGATGTGCTTCCCTCATTTCTCCCACTCTGACACACTAAATGCTGTAACACAACGGAGGGTGGGGCCGGGCGGGGCGGGGCGGGGGGCCGTGTGATTCATTCACGCTGTGCGTTTGACTCGGTGCCTGTGTGACACACTGAGGGTTTATTCCGTGTAAGGTCATTAATGATCAGTGTCACTGCCCAGATTCCTGTTCTCTGGCTTGTGACCACTGAGCGACTGCATGGATGGGACCACGGAGGAGGTGACACTGATCTCCCTGCCCTGCAGTGTCTGCAGTTCAGCATTTACCCTGTGAGGTCTTAACAGGTGGCACTAATACTTTGTCCTTTTAACTCATTTTTAAACCAAACTGCTTCTCCTTGTCTGCTTGATTAACGGCTTTAATAAAGTGATTATAGCTGGCAGAAGCACGCAGCTCACACTGAATGCAACCTTTTTCTGGAGCATCTGGATTGTCCAGCAGCCCACCAGAAGACTGTGGGTGTGTGTGTGCGTGAGTCCATGTCTGCATGCTTCTTTATGTGTGTCCATGTCTGCAAACTGACGAGTGGCCCCCGTCTCCCTGCCCTTGACACCCCCACAGACACCTACCAGCCCGTCCTCCACCTTCATATTCTCTTAGCGGCTGGATTGAATCCACCCCTCTTCCCTTGTAATCTTTGTGCCAATAGGGCACTCATCTGTGATGCTTTGAACTGGAGTTGTTAGTGAGTGGTTGGGGAGGGGGGGGGGAGTTATTGATCTCAAAGCCCAGGCTTCAATAGCCTGGAGACTGCAGGTGCCGCCCAGCAGGCTTTCCGCGGGGGCAATGACATCAGCATTGCTGTTTAGCTGCATAACGTGATGTTTGTCCAGCGAGGCAAAGGCTGGCACAGAAGCAGCACCCCTGCGACACTGTCCTAGCTCTTGATACCTGTCGTCTTCCAGTCTGCCGTGTTTTACTTACCGCCTTTGCTGAGACGCTGTGTGGCTCATGACCCGGCATCTTGACGGCCATCAAGTATGAGAGAGAGGCGCCTCATCAGCCGTCAGCCATCCCAAGGCCCCGAGAGATGGCCTTCAGTGACGTGTGCGTGTGACACATCCAGCCTTCCGTGACTTTCAGGCCGCTGTGACACCGCTTCATGCGTTTGGACACCAGTCATGCTATACCAAACCGACGACGGAGTCCATCAGGGGGACCCACCGTTCCAAGGAATGTGTAGAGAAACTTAATTTCATGT
Organism: Hippopotamyrus pictus; assembly: GCA_026781145.1. Classification (NCBI taxonomy): domain Eukaryota; kingdom Metazoa; phylum Chordata; class Actinopteri; order Osteoglossiformes; family Mormyridae; genus Hippopotamyrus; species Hippopotamyrus pictus. The sequence continues at coordinate 15,655,986 of JAODLC010000043.1, forward strand.
GAGACTGAATGGGTTTTTATATGAACTCCAGCATCTTCTGGTCCGTATCACCAGGAAGACAGCCAGCTTTTGGACAGCATGATTAATCGAGCCTAGGCAAGAACAAGACATGCATTAAACTAAATCTCACGGGGTGTGAGAGAGGTTTCGCTCTTAACCAAGACAGGGGGCGGTGTGTAACTCAGCAGATTAATCCTCTGTGCCTGTGATCCGATGGTCATCTGTTCAAATGCCATTCTCTAAACAAGTGTTTCCCAATCCTGTCCTTGGGGACCCACAGTCAGTCCGTGTTTTTGCTCTTTCCCAGCCCCTGGTGAACAAAAACCGTGAACTGTCTGGCAGGGAGCTGGGAGGGAGCAAAAATATGGACTGACTGGCAAGGAGCTGGGAGGGAGCAAAAACATGGACTGTCTGGGAGGGAGCAAAAACATGGACTGTCTGGCAGGGAGCTGGGAGGGAGCAAAAACATGGACCAGATTGGGAAATGCAGGTTTAAATGGCTAACCTAGCACTCAGATCCCAAGCTTCACTCTCATCTCCACATTGTGTGTCTTAAAATGGGACATGGTAGAGAAAGCACATTCCAATGTATCCGTACTTACACTTGTACAAACGTCATTCCAAGAATCATGATTCTGTAAAACATTCTGAATATTCCGACTAACAAGCTCTTATGGCTTGTCAATCATAAAGTGTAGCTCCACTCTGGAGTTGCCCCTCGTTTATCTGCCTGGAGAGCACCACATGGGCTGGATCTTACACCACCAGCTCTCTCCGCTTTGTTCTTAGAACATAAGAACATAAGAAGTTTACAAATGAGAAGATGCCATTTGGCGTGTCAGGCTTGCTTGGGGAGAATTCAATTAGTAGCTTAAAGTTGTTAAAATCTTATCCAGCTCTCATTTAAAGGAACCCAAGGTTTTAGCTTGCACTACATTAACAGGAGGACTCTTCTAACAGGAAGTGCATTCTTAAATCCAGTTTAAAATGTTCACCAGTTAATTTCCATCTATGGCCACAAGTTCTTGGATTTGAACTAACATTGAAGTAACTGTTTGGTTGAACAGCATCCAGAACCATTAGAATCTTATATACCTGGATCATGTCCCCCCTTGTCTCCTTTGCTCGAGGCTCAACAGATTTAGCTCTCCTATCCTCAAAAAACATTCCTTTAAGACCAGGAATTATTGTTGTAGCCTCATGTTGACCCCTTTCTAAGGCAGTAATGTCCTTTTTAAGGTAAGGTGACCAAACCTGCACACAATATTCTAGGTGGGTTTTACCAAGGAATTGTATAATCTTAGCATCACCTCCACACACCTAGAGATATAACCCAACATCCTATTGGCCTTTTTAATTACTTCCCCACACTGGTGAGAGTGGGACATGGAAGCATCAACATACATACCGAGGTCTTTCTCATAATCAGCTACCTTCATTTCAGTGGAACCCATAAAATATCTACACTTTATATTTCTGCTCTCTCTATGGATTATATTACATTTGTCTACATTAAATTTCATCTGCTATGTATCAGCCCAGTTACTAATTAAATCACGATCCCGCTGTAGCCTCTGTGCCGCTAGTTCAGTATCTGCTACACCATCCACCTTGGTGTCGTCTGCAAATTTAGCTAACTCACTGTATATATTAGTGTTAATAATGTTTATGTAAATTAGGAATAATAGTGGTCCTAAAATTGAACCCTGTGGTACCCCACTATGAATGCAGGCCCACTAAGACATTGTGCCTCTAATAACTACCCACTGCTTCCTGTTTGTTAACCAGTTTTCAATCCAAGCTGCTACAGTTCCTAAAATCCCCACTGCTTTGATCTTATGCAGGAGCCGTTTTTGGGAGACAACATCAAAGGCCTTTTGGAAATCTAAGTAGATCACATCGTAGGCCTTTATATGATCAGTTTTCCTTGTAGCTTCCTCAAAGAACTCAATCAGATTTGTTAAACCGGATCTACCTCTCCTAAATTCATGTCGGCTATCCCTCAAAATGTTACTTGAATCTAGGTAATCTACCAAATTCTCTTGGATTATAGATTCCATTGATTTTCTAGTAAATCATAATAAATAAAATTAATTGGCCTATTGACTAAGGACTTCTACAGTATTCCCCTTTTTGAATATGGGTGTTAAATTAGCATGCCTCCAATCAGAAGGTACCACACCAACAGATAAGGATTTCTGAAATAGCAAAGTTAAAGGTCGGAAGACAATATCCCTAATCTATTTTAAGACTATAGGTAAGATGCCAACAGGGACCTGTGATTTATGTATTCTGAGCTTAGCTAGGCTTTGTAGCACATCAGCCTCAGTTATACATATATTGCTCACAGCAAAGCTGGATTAGGAATGAGTTGGTATGTTACTCGTGTCCTACACAGTGAATACAAGTGCATACGATCATTATACATTAACTATATCAATTTCATTTTCATTTATAAGACCAATGCTATACTGTAGATTTGAGACTTCAGCTTTTAGAGCTCACATTGTATATTTTTGTTTTATTCTTCGATCACTAAAATTAACCTCCAATTCCACCATGGTATGATCACTAATGCCAAGTGGATCTAAAACCTCAAGCTTTCCAATCCTACCCTGGTTATTAGAGAACACAAGACCGAGAACGGCTTCTCCACTAGTTGGAGAATTAACAAACTGAGTAAAGAAGCAATCCTGTACCAATTCCACCATCTCAAGTTCATGTACAGTACAGCCAAAGAATATGTCCCACTGTATCCCAAGTAAATTAAAATCACTTATAACTACCAAATCATTTTATTACTCATAATCCTGATATCATTGTATAGTGTTGTGCTTTCCTATTATTAGGCGCTCTATAACAAACACCAACAACTTGGTCATTTTCGTTTTTACCATCTAGTAGCATCTGTACCTTTATTTGTATCGGTGTCTTTCCAGTTGTCTTTCACATAGACTGCAGCACCACCTTCCTTCTTGCCTATCTGGTCTCTGTGGAACAGCGTGTAACCTTCCTATTATATTCTTCTCCATCGTCACTCAACCATGTTTCTGTTATTCCTATAATATTTTAAGAGTCTGATGAAATTAAAGCCTCTAAATCATAAATTTTGTTTCTAATGCTCCTAGCTTTTGCGTACAGACAGCAAAGGGCAGGTCTTTTACAGGGCCCATCATTGATTTGGGCTTTCCATCTTCCCCCTGCTATATTCTTAACTAACCTCCATGCCCCCCAGTCCCTAGTTTAAACACTCCTCGACTACACATACGCCTCACCAACACACTGGTTCCCCTCCAATTCAGATGCAACCCATCTGGCTCGACCAGATCCCATCTGTTCCAGAAGGTCCTCCCATGCCCCTTATTTCATCTACAGTAACTGCGCATGGCACAGGAAGTGTTCCAGAGAATACCACCGTGGAAGTTCTGCTTGTAAGATTTTCTACAAATTTTTCCTGCAGAACAGTCCACCTACCCTTGCCTATGTTGTTGGTGCCAACATGCACCCTGACCACTGGATCCGCCCCAGCTGGCCAAAAGCCTGTGCACACGATTCGGAAGGTCCCCTACCTGGGCACCCGGCAGGCAAGACACTGTACAGGACTCTTTTCCGCATGCACACAAGCATCCAGAAGGACAAACATCTTGCAAACACAACACTGAGCTGGCCCCATAATACACCCAGTATGACCTTGACCCTCACTGCCAGCCCAATATATTTATATAAAGTTTAGTTGATTTAATTAACTAAACAAAACAGTAAGTAAAATTAGTGGATAAACCTGGAGCCTAAACACTTACGTTGAAACAGAACTTTAACTTAATTGTTTAATCCGATTGGGTCAGAGAAAAAATTGTTGGTGTTTATTGAGAAGTCACGTGGACAGAAAATGGCACTCGCACAACACCTGCAGCTGCCCCGCACAGTCGGTAACCCTCGTGCTGTTTATTCACAAGGACAGACAAGGACTTAAGCAGACCGAAAACAAAAACAGCCACCCACGCAAACTACACTCACAAGCACACAAATATAATCCCATCCAATCTCAAACAACCGCTGTAACACACGCGTGTGCACCACTTTATCTCAGTGCACCAACCCCAGCAACTTCTGCCCTCTGACATCAGTCCAAAAGGTGCTTTTGTGATAGTTCTCGGACCCCACAGTTTAGCTCGGTGTAATACCACATTTCTTACTTTTCAACTACCTGTTCTGTAACCCAAATTAGGGTTACCCAACTGTAGCTAGGGTTAAGCTTAGAAAGGCTCTGACTTTTTCAGACCACAAAAGGTGTTTTATGATAGTTCTATCCTCCTGTATAACAGGAAACCACAGTTTAACTCGATTTAATAGCACATTTCATGCCTTCCAACAGCCTGTTGTGTTCTTCACTGTGACCAGCAACCTTTTGTCAGTGGAGCAGACCACTCCCCCCAGACCCCCATCACTCAAGCAAATACTCTCTGGTAGCAATGAGATAAAAACCACATTACCTTTCATTGCCCCCGCAGGCCCACCAATGGCAGCTTCATAATGACGATTGATTTTCCAGTAAAGCTGTCACCATAGATCTGCTATATCTGTTACATGCATCTTTGTGGGGTATGTCTTGATATCGTCCCTCGTGTAAATTTATCACTTGATCTCTAAGGCCTTTAATTCTGTTTTCTTTTTGCTAGGTGTCCATTACTGTCTAGGCCCCCTCTCTTAATACATTTCAGTAACCTTTCCAGTATTCCAAGAGAGCCGGCGGCCTTCCTGCTGTTTTCCACCCCACCCTCCCCGCCAGCCATCCAGAAAATCTCCCCTGGCTCTGTCTCAGGGCATTGTTTGAGCTCATTCCCTTCAAATATTTTAACAATGAAAAGCGAAAGCACACTAATCAGCAAATCTGAGTTGTATGAACTCAAGTCCTGTAAACTTATATTGGATAAACATGAGGCCTCAGTCCACCCCCATGTGAAGCACCTGCTAGTCCCCCCTCCCCCGACAGTGAAACATTCATCATTTTAATAGACTCCATCCCCCCCCGCAACACATTTCAGCTCCTACTGAGGATCAGAGGGGCAAAGTGTTTCTGTATACAGAATATCCATCATCTGATAAACGGAGATGTTCTGGTTGGTCCTGTACCTCATTTCCAGTTTTCCTTTTCTCCTTAAATTTTGAAGGATTGCCCAGATGTGTGTTCGCGGTGCTCTGGCGTGAGCCGGTGCATGCCTTACCAGCAGACGCGTTTGCTGCCATTGGCTTGCTATGTCAGTTCTGGAACTTTTGCCATGAGATGTTTTATTGTCCATGGTTTCAGGGTTTAGGCTCCAGCGCTTTTCTGTCCTTTCAGAGATCTCCCTTCCTTCCTGTTCAGCTCAGTGGTCCCTGAAATCTGCAGTCTTCCTTTCTGTGAGATTAGGCTTCCCGCTTCCTCGCGTCTGCATCTTTTGGATGACGAATGACCGTTCACTTCAGCTCCAGCTGTTATTCTGCCAGGACTGTCTTATCGCCTCCCACCGTGTGAAGATGCAACAAATTTACCCAACGGGAAAGATAAATTATGGTTCTCAGAATACGATATAGACGAGCTAGATTTTTCTAGAGGTTCTCATCAAAATGAATCTTGAATGTTGTTCATCTCCATCCCTCGTAAGCTGAACTCTCATATCGCCACCTAAAGTACCTTGGGATTATGAAGATAATATTCTTATCAGGGCTGGGAGATAACATATTGATATTTTATTACGCGTGTGCAATAATCACCAGGGCGTCAGATGACAGAAGAAGCATTTGGCTGGACACCAGCTTTTCGGTACCATACAGACGTTTATTTACGCCCATAATTTGGTAAACAAATTAGTACATCTTTTACAAGAGGAGATTCTGTCAATAAACAAGGTAAAAGTACGTCGGTGATGTGCTGGGACTTCTTGCAGTTTAAAGACTGACACATTCATTACACATAAGGGTATAAGGGTATGCCGAATTTGAACTGAGTAGTAACTTTTGATCATCATAAAATGCCTCATTATTTTTTTAGCCATACTACTAATAAGTTTAACGAATTAACGTAAATAAACGTCCGTGTAGTACCGAAAAGCTGGCGTCCGGCCAAATGTTTCGCCTGTCTTCTGAAGCCCTGATGATTATTGCGCATGGGCGATATATTGATATGTTATCACCCAGCCCTCATTCTTATGGTCTCAGCTCTTACTGACGTATTTGAATTTCTCCTCCAAAGATCTGAGGCTATATTCAGACCTGAGTACGAATGAGAGATAGTTAAACAGTGACCATGGGCAGTTAATGGTTTCATGAGTGTTACCTGCTTTGCTTTGCTTTGCTGTTCCAGCTCCTTGAGGAGTTGCTATGTTTTGTTAATATCTTTTTTTATGTCAGTATTTATGTACTGGACAAGTGCTATTTCTTAAATGCTCTTTGTTAATTTGTGATACGGGCGGCAAGTTCTCCTGTGTGGTTTGACTGTTTGAAATGTGGCATGTCTGTGATATTTTCAATGATGATTTCAGTGATGTTTCTGAGACCGTTGAAAGCATTGTTCCTTGAAGCATGTTGTCAGAAAATTACTGGATGTTTCTTCGAGCTTCTATCATCTGTTTTTCTTTCCAAGGTAGTTTGTCACGTACAGTACTTAATGCAGTCTGTTTGGCTAATCCATTATGCAGTACAGATCTGCAAAGCAATATCTTCTTTAATAAATACTGTGAGTGCTAGTGCAACGTGTGGTAAAGTATATATTACGGTCAGATAAAGGAACCGTCAGCCCATCCCCAGAGTTCCCCACCTGTCTTGTGATGGATTTCCAGTGCTTTTCCGGTCTCATAAATGTAACCATCTCCGGAAAATCACGCTTTCACTTTTTTCCAGTTCGAAAAGCATTGTGTGTTTTGCGGGAAACTTGGAGCTGCTTATTAATGGAAGGTGTGTCCTCTTTTTGCAGAGGTTTTGGCAGCTATTAGGTTTCAGAGGAATTTTCTGCACTGTTAGTTTGCACTGTATCGGAGCGTGTCCTCCTCCAGTTCCTCGTGACAGATCTTTGCCCCTGATAGTGCTCTAACAAAGGGTGTGTGACTTTACAATCAAAGCAGCCAGCTTCTCTCTCCCGAGTGACTTCCGTTCCTTTTCATGTTAGTAATGTTAATAAGAGAGAAGGAAGCCTGCAATTAAACCTGTGAAGATGTTCAATTCGCTTGGGTGTTTTATAGTGTTTGATTTTTCCTGAAGCAGTTTGAATGTGGGTATGCATTTCAGGAATCTCAGAATCAGCTGTGATCTATTCAGAGAAGCACAAAAAATTGTTTTTTTTTTTTTTTTTTTATAGATTTTTCTTCTCTCCATATGTTAGTAGTTCTGCGTTACACGGGCATAAACAGTACTCCAGATGATCCAGAGTCTGAAGTGGTTTAAAGTAGATCTGAAAAAGCCATTTTTTGTGTTGCTTGTCAGATGCCTTGCATCACTTCCAGTAAGACACAGACAGTAGCGTCATGTAATACGTCGTGGGAGTGCAGGTCCTATGGATGATTTTTTTTTTCCTCCTGTTTTGGACATCAGGGATCATAACTGGACAGCATCTCGTCCCCTATGCTGTGATACATTCGCTAGGTTGTTTGAGCCTCCTTGAAGATACAGACCACTTTGTTAAGTGGAGAAACGTCACTGACATCTCTGCCATTCTTATCCCAGGAGAAGTTGAAGCTGAAAGTGAAGACGATGAAGATGATGATGACGACTGTAAGAAGTCATCTATGGATGAGGTAGCAAGCCTTTCCCTGTATCTCCCAGTGTAAATAAGAGGGACATATCAAAATGTTTGCTTTAAAGCAGGCTTAAGGAAGAAAGGAATATTCAAATACTTTATATGTTGATTTTATGATGTTCATTAATTTTGATATGTGCAATGTTATTGATGCAACCTTTTGCTAAGGAGCAGTTGATTTTCTTTCTTTTCTTTTTTTTTAAATGGTATTCATTATTTTTTTCTCAGTGTAGCGGTTTGAGAAGCCATCCTTATTACTAAGCCAAGTTTGCCCCCTGGTGTACAATATTAGAATTACATCTATGTATTAACAGGTTCTTACATTTTGTTTTTGATTAAAAACTTTTTGTATTTAAATATTGATCGCAAATGTAATGATTTGTCTGTGTCTGTCTTTGTGCTAATGGTCCAGGGAACAGCAGGAAGTGAAGCTTTTGCCACTGAGGAAATGTCCAATCTAGTCAACTATGTCCAGCCTGTCAAGTTCTACTCGTTTGAAGCTTCAAAAAGTAATCCCTCTCTCAAAAATCATATCGCTCTTTCAGAAAACACGTTTGATACTTTATCTATTTATTTTTCTCTTTCAGAAAGCAATAGGAGTTATCAGATGTCTTCTTTTGTGGAAACTAAGGCTCTAGAACAGCTTACAAAGTCACCCGTTGAGTTTGTAGAGTATCCTTTACTGTCCTCTAGTACACTTCCAGAGTGAAAGCAAACCTTGAATTACTGATGACCTGTAAAGCAGCAGATAAGGATGGATGGATGGATTGATTTATGGAGGGCTGGGTGAATGGTTGGATGGACAGATTGGTTCACCACTTGAGGAAATGATCAGTACCTAGATCCCATGTAAGACTTGTTGACATACATAACTGTGGCATGTAACGTTCCAGTTAGCATGGCAGAACGCTTTTTCCCCAGATCTGCTGGTCATTCTAAGTTGCTTGGAGGACCTCCTTGACAAACCATCGCTAGGTATAACAAGCTTCAGCTCAGCCGAATCTATCCCAAGGGCACCAGGGTGGACTCCTCAAACTACATGCCCCAGGTGTTCTGGAACGCGGGCTGTCAGCTGGTGGCGCTGAACTTCCAGACGATAGGTGAGCCTGATTGGTCGCTGTGTCTGCACTTTGTCTCCATGACTGTTATTCTGACCCATGCAGATGGACACAGGGACTGTAGCTAAGTACAGACCGGCAGTATGTCAGTGTGCCTTCACTGATCAACCACAGAGTTAATGCCTGGGAATGGGCGTGTGGTTTCTAGGGCCTCACTCAAAACGTCACTTGGCGCCCCCTGCCCCCCTCTGATGTTTCAACAACTAAATAAATAGTTAATAAGTAGAGTCAGAAGATTGTAGATGGCTAGCTGATTAGCAAAATGTGCTGCTTTAGCATCTCTTAAATGAGGTTTATTTCATATTGAGTACTGTATGGTGAGTGTTTTGATCCAAACCTTAGGAGCCTCATGCAAATGTGTGGTTTTAGTGATGATAAACAGCTCTGTTGGCTGAGTCTGTAAGTTGATCAGGAGATGACTTCCCAACCCGCAACATATGACTGGGTTCTGGTGTTAGACCAGTGATCCCAGGTGTCTGTCACCTGTCACCTCATGGAGTGTGACGTAAATATGGGGATGGCGGTGGATCTTCCCATCTCCCTGCAGACCTTCCAATGCAGCTAAACCAGGGCTTGTTCGAGTACAATGGGAAGACCGGGTACCGGCTCAAGCCCGAGTTCATGAGGAGGCCGGACAAGAACTTCGACCCGTTTACGGAGGTCACAGTGGATGGGATTGTAGCCAATACCCTATCTGTGAAGGTGAGTCTGCTTCTTTGTGCGGTTTCAGAGCTCAGGATAAGTGGTTGGAGAATGGATGGATGTTATGGTGCGAAATGGGTTTTTGTAGACAGAAATATATGATGGAAAACTTATGCGAGCATATAAGGAGGATTTGTGGAGAACATAAACTTTAAAACGTGCAGTATGTTTGCAGTGGTTGAAAGAACATGATTTGCACTCTACAGATTATATCTGGACAATTCTTGTCAGACAAGAAGGTCGGCACATATGTGGAGATAGAAATGTTCGGACTTCCTGTCGACACGAAGAGGAAAGCATTCAAGACAAAGACATCACAGGGCAACGCGGTGAACCCCGTGTGGGAGGAGGAGGCCATAGTGTTTAAGAAGGTGGGTCTGTGGCATCCTCTGGACTGTCACACTATGAACTCATCACTCACAGCCTCCCTGTGCTTCTGTCCAGTTGCTACAGTGTATGTTCTTCAAATAAGCCCATCATCTCAATTTTGGGCAACAGGGTCCTTGTAATTAGGGGAAGTATATGTTTCAGTGGGTTAGGACTTTTTGCCCATGATCAGAAGGTTGATGGTTCAAATGTCATGGTTGGCAGAATGATACCTCTATTGGACTTTTGAATAAGGCCCTTAACCCCAATTACTCCAGGGACCGACTAACCTTCTTTTCTCGTTTGTATGTCACTTTGGATAAGAGCAACTGCTGAATAAAGAAAAATGTATATCTAGTTCGTCATTATGGAGGCAATAATTAAGTGATGTCCATTAACCTTCTGTGAAGAGTTTGATGGTCAAGTGTATACTCCCTTAGGTAGTGCTCCCTGCTCTGGCGTCACTGAGAATAGCCGTGTTCGAGGAAAGCGGGAAGTTCATTGGCCACCGCATCATCCCTGTGTCTGCCATCCGCCCAGGTAGGACTAAGGTGCAAGACAGTGGCCATTCTGTAGTGGAGTTCTGTGATTCCTGACCTTTGTCCCTGATCCTTGAGGTCACATGACCGGTTTCTGATTGGCTGTACCTCCTCCAATCCTAGGTTATCGGTACATCGGCCTCCGAAATGAAAAGAGCCAGTCACTGCTATTATCGGCCCTTTTTGTTTACATTGAGGTCAAGGACTATGTTCCTGACACCTTTGCAGGTAAAATCCACCATTCTTTTAACTTGTACGTGAACCTGTTCTTATCACAATATGTACATGTTGCTACTATTTGGCATTTGATGAGAACATCTCCTTGAAATAGTCAACTGTTTTTATTGGGTTTAATGTAGTGAACTTGTTGGTTATAATGAAATTATTTTGGTTAATGTAAATAATGTAATTAATCATCATTACCATTGTTATGTCATATTGTATACTGATCACCTTGTAAGGCATTTTGTGTTGCATGTTTCATTGATAGCTGTCTTTCAATGCATTGCCTCGTCGTGGGTTAAGCATGCAGACGGCCTAGGTCACTTGTGTACGCTTTCTGGTCTCTATGAGCAGATGTAATTGAGGCACTATCCAATCCTATCAAATACGTCAACCTGATGGAGCAAAGGGCCAAGCAATTAGCAGCTCTCACCCTGGAGGAGGAAGAGGAGGAGGACGAAGGGAAGGAGGTGGGCATTTCCGTCACTGTCAGGAAAATACAGAGTCCTGCTCACATGCTGCCAATTTGTAATGTAAATTATTGTTAAAAAGTTGCATGAATATCCTCACGGTTTTTCACTGATAGCTGCTGCCGCAGGAGCTAAAGTAGTGTGGTGCATAATGGGAATTTTGACAACCGTTAAAGGTGTCCTGTTGAACGAATCAGGCCTTAGTGAGTCTGGTGTTTGACATGTGAACGATTCTGAAAATTGTTTTCCAGTTTTAATAAATGTGATACCTTCACTATTTCATAAATATTTATTACAGAAGTCTTAGTTACGAGGTTTACAATTAAGTGGTAATAATTTCATTACAGCTAAAATGTGATCATACACATTAGTAATTTATTGAATTGATTTTTTTCCAGTTTGAATTTAAATGATGGCTCTTATGAAAGCTTTTTGAAAGGCATTACTGTTGTTGTTATTAATAGACCCATTCTGGGCCATTTGTGAAATCTAAAAATAAAATAAACTGCGGTGCGTGCCCCCAGTCAGTATGTTTTGCTGCATTTCACTGATTAGATTGACCTCACAGACAGACTCACACACACTCTCACATGCGAAACGTGCACACACACAGACAGACACACGCACACACCTGTACTCATATCTTTGTGGGGACCGTCTATTCATAATGACAACAATGACAACCTTAACCCCCACCCAGCTCTAACCTTAACTATAAGTAACCAAGCAAAGTACTGTACAAGTCTTTTGGCATTTTTAGTATTTCAATTACAGTCGCAGGTTTTTGAAAAATTGAATTCCACTTGTGGGGATATGAAAATTGGTTCCCACCAAAATAACATTGTGGGGACATTTGGTCACACACACACACTCTCACACTGACATGTTTGCTTTGCCCTTGTACTGCATGTGCTGCTTTTTCTGGACAAAATCAGGCAGAAAACATTATTTTTGGTCCCTGTCAGTTTATTGGGTCATTTGCGGCAGAATTGTGTTATGTAACTGACACACATGGGTGGGAAAAGTGCTTTAATTCAAAATTGCCCTCATGCAAATGCTCTGCTTAAATTATTTCCATTATCGATGGTGTAATTTCATTGTTGCTATTTATTAAGCTGAAGTCTCAGCTTACGTCCGTATGGATGGTCCCCAAGGCCCAGTCCTCTATCATAATAGGATTCTATTTTCAATCGGGATCGAGGAATACGTCTTAATATGTGGCCCAAATATGTACGCAGTCAGACGTGCAGTCATGATGGTGTTTTTTACCGTAGCTTTGCCTAATTGATTAAAAGTAACTTCGTTTAATCTTGAAAGTTTTGGTAATTATGACTCTCCTACAGTTACAGCAGCCTGGAGTTACAGCAGCTATAGCAGCCTTCGGGAAGCTGACTGTGATTCAGTGTCTTTCTCCATTAGATTAAATTATCTTTATTTATTCTGCAAGGAGACAGGTCAGTGTGGGTAATGAAGTGCGACAGGCCACAAGATGCATGAACGCAGCCTCTAAAATGAATGCAGTGAGCATCATCAGTACATATAAAGCAAAATGTGGGGAGCCTATGTGAAATATTGACATACAGACATGAATGCCGTCTTTTGATTTTAAGGTCTGTTCTCGTGATGGATTGCCACTGTTTTATTTTTATGTTACTGTCTTTTAGTTCTTTTTGCATTGCTGCACCACATGATTCACAAGTTGTATGAATTGTCTAGGATTGGTTAGAGACTATGGATTTGTTGGGAGCAGAGTCACCAACGAATGTACATGTTCATCCAAGCTGGATGCCTTGTGATTAATACTGCTATTGAATTTAGTGATTAATTGTTATTGTTGACACACCACAGTACAACAACGAAATGTGTCCTCTGCATTTAACCCACATGTGACGTAACAGGGGACAGCTAATTGTGGTGTGTTAACAATGACCACTGATCACCTAATTCTAATTCAGTACCCGGGGAGCAGTGCTTTGGGGGCGGTACCTTGCTCAGGGCACCTCAGTGGTGGCTTGCTGGTCGGGGACTTGAACCTGCCATCTTTCGATTACAAGTGCGCGTGCCTAACCATTAGGCCATACATGAAGAGAACTTACTTGAAAACATGAAATCTGAATAAACCTGAATGTGTGCGAAAATGCATAGATTTTTAGAGCCTTTAAATCACATTTATCACACAGTATCTCTGATTAGTGGCCACCATTTTTACCAATGTGGTGTTGACCCCCGAAAAGCCATCATTGTGATTAATGGAGAAAAGATCTAAAGGTCCCTAAGGGATCGATCCTCTGCTGCTGCAGCTCATCTAGGCAGCTCCCTTCGAGGAGTCAGGGACCCCTGGTTACAGGTGGTGAGATACCACACCATGCTGCCACCATAGCAACTGGCAGCAGGAAGCGCTTTATTCCGCTGACGGGGGTGTGGCGCTCTTAGGTGGGGTGAATGCTTGTGGGCACCGGTCTGAACCTGGCGAGAAGCAGCTGCTGGACAAACTGGAGCAGACTGGGAGGACGTTCCAGTAGGAATAGAGAGGCTATGCTGAGGAGGGTTGGACACCAGAGTTACATTTATACACTCTGCAGCTGGAAGGAGATACCAAGAGGATGCAGGATTATCACAGTGTGTGGAAGTATCCAGGGAGATGACATTGGGGCTCTGTTTGGCTGGGTACTTTTGGTGTAATGATACTCATTGTAATGCATTAGATTTATGGAAGTTTGTGTGTGTGATAACCAGAGTTGGGTAATTCAGGTCCAGAGAGTAAACATCCAGACGAGGATTTTGTTTCCACCAACCTGTTGAGTATTCTGTGACTGTGACTCTTTATGATCAACTGGTTGGTTGAAACAAAATCTTGGTCTAGACTTTTACTCTCTGGACCTGAATTACCCAACTCTGATATAGACACAGAAAATGGCAAGGGAGTAATAGGACGCAGAAATGGACAGTGATGAGCAATACAGTAATGCAGAATGTATCGGGTAGCCGATGGATCAAACAAGACATGCAAGGTGGACATGGAGGGATGAAAGTGAAGAAGGCAGAGTGGAGGGAGTTAGTGTGGCACAAGAAGGTCTGGAGGTTGTAATGTGTGTTTGTTCACGTGCGTCTCATTTAAAGAAGGACTCTAATAGACAATTTATGTTCTCTTACTTTCCATTTGATTGAAACTGGTGGCCATGTGAATTAATTGGTAGTTGTTGCATTTTTTTATTTGAATGGTTAAAATTTGAAAGAGAGCCAGCCTTGTTTCCCTGAAGTTAAAGTCAGCCAGATTTTTTTATACAGTCAAAAGTCAGAGAATGATTATCACTCTTGGTTTATTACTCAGCTTAAATGTGGTTAAATGTCATTGTTTAAATGGTCTTAATATTTATGGTGGAAATGTGGTGAAGTAGAATTTGAAAGAAGCTTTAGCATCGGTGTTCCTTTCATGAAAATAGATCATATGCAAAGTAGATGCTGACACCTTCTCCTTTTAAATTTCAAGGGCTATTCGTTTAGATCTTTGTTAATGTTTATTAAAATAATTTTTTTTGTCTGGTTTGAAAAGGACGAGGGCTTAACCCTAGTGTCTGCTGATGGAGGTCTGGGCACAAAGGTACACTGTGAAGTAGAAGCTGTCAACTCTGAGACTTTTATTATGGATTCATTAGGAAATAGGAGGGTTGCGAAGGGGGTGGAGCCATCGGAACAGTGATGGCCTCCCATTGGTCCAAACCAGGTGTGGTGATCCCACCTGTCCTTTCTAAACCTCATTTGTGTCACTGGTATGGTAATGGTCTAGTTGCTGCTTAGTGAAGCAGTCTAGCCGTGTCTTAGGGAAACGCGCCGCGTTTAACGAGGCCCCCAGTCGATTGCTACTTAGGAACCAGAAGGCAGGTATTTTCGGTCACGTTCAGCAGTCAGCGGTCGTGAAATGACGAAAGATGATGGGAGGACCTAGTGCATTGTGGGTAATCTGGAGGACAGGCCAGAGTGGAGGAGCTCAGATGAACTCATCAGCACTTCTGTTGTTTCAGGTAGAACCGGGGGATGACGACCCATCCGAACCTAAGAATGAACCCAAGCCAAACCCGGCGGAGAATGGGGTGAGCCACCCCCCATGCAGCACCCCCCGGCCCCCGTGCCAAGTAACCAACCAGCCCCAGTCCAAAGGTGAGCCTGACAGAGCTGGGGGAGGGATCCAGCCCCGCGCCCTTTGGTATTTACGCTGCGCTGCCTGTCGTCTCGGATAAACGGCTGGAGCTCAAAGCCACTGAACCGCAGTGTGAGAAGGCGGGTCAGTGAGCCACCGGCCGCCCACAGGATGCCGAATGATCATCGGAAGTGTACTTAACATTTACATTACATTAATTTCATTTAGTAGATATTCTTGTCCATAACGATGTACAAGTGAGCAAAGTTGCAAGTTACATATGGCTACGGTCAACTAGGTGTAAGGGCAGCTAGGCTGAGATTCCAATTACAATGATACCCAGTTACAATGAGTGCCCAGTTACAAGGGTAAGCAGTATTAGAGCAGGAGCTACAGAACATCTTTCAAAACAAACAGTTTTATCCTTATAAATTTAAATACCCTTTATAAAGCTTCTAGCATTTGAGGTTGACATATTACGCTATAGTTAAAAATTTTGCAACCGAAGTCTCAAACTGCTATAAAAGATTATATTTATGGCCATGTTTACACCGAATGTGATGTCATTTCAGAGTGAAAGATCAGGTCTCATATGGGTTTGCTTAAGAGTTACGTATTCTTGGGAGATCTAGTGGAAGGACACATTTGTACAGGTTTGCCTGTGAATGTAGTACTTCTGTAGTACAGCTCTCCTATGGGTTTGCCAGTGAGTAAAAGCATTCTGGAACATTTAGAGTTTCTCTCTGCACTTAAATACCGATCTGGATTCTACCCTTCATGAACTAGAGTCCAAGACGCAAGGACAAATATAAACAGGAAAATTATGGTGGGGTCTGCTGTGGAGTCCGATGGGGCTACATTAAAGATCTGTGACAAATAACTTGGACAACAATGTCTGTATTTTAGGGTCACTGAAACCAGCTGCAAAAACTGAAGATATTATACAGAGTGTCCTGACAGGTAAGAGCTACTAAAATATTAACTTTTAATTTGGTATATGAGCTACATATCAAAATAAAAGCCAGTCGAGGCTGTGTGTATTTCATTGGACATGGATTCCAGTTTTACAAAGATAGAGACAATTCAGTGGTCTTGAAAAAGCCCCTGCATGCTGCAGTCTGACAATCCATCGCCCTTCCAGAGGTCGAGGCACAGACATTAGAGGAGCTGAAGCAGCAGAAAGTATTCGTGAAGGAGCAGAGAAAACAGTACAAGGAGATGAAGGAGTTGGTGAGGAAACACCACAAGAAGACCACGGACATGATCAAGGAGCACACAGCCAAGTACAATGAGTTTCAGAACGAGTACTTACGAAGGAGGGCCGTCCTACAAAAGAACGTCAAGAGAGACAACAAGAAACGGTGGGGGTCGTCGATAGGACGTGTCTGTACGCCGTGATGTTATTCTCCTCATCATCAATCTCTCAGTCATCTACCAATAAAATTCCATAATTTATATGACGTTTTTTCCTGCTTAGTGCTGTATCATTTATCCAGTAATGTATTGTTGTAGATGTAATGTATTTATGCAGTACATCAGCACAGCAGAAGAACCTCCCTTGACGTGCAATACTGTAAACGACTTTGATGCTAAGTGCTGCTGTAATCCACAGGCTTGTAAATGCTTCGTGTATCTCTAAACCAGCACTTCAGGTTCGTCTCCTTAAGGGCCTGACAGTTTGCCGTTTCAATGAGTATTTGTCATGAGTAGCGCCACCGTGATGCAGGACGCTGTCCCGTAAAAGATGCCCTGCCTTATGCCTACCTTAGCGACAGTCTCTAAGGCCCCGCCAACACAGAGCCCGGTCTCTTTACCGGGAAAGGCCTCATCAGTCAGTCGGAGCGACCCCCCGCAGACCAAGCTAGCTGCCTTTAAAAGGATCCGAGCCCTCGGGGACTCGCAGCTGGACGCGCTGATTTCCAGGCTCGTTTCCAGACCCAATTCCATCGCTCTCAGCTTCTAACGATGTGTAAACCATCTGAGGCTCCTTGTCCGGGGAGAGAGCTATTATTCAAGCAGGTGTTCATCATAGGCAGTCTCTCTTGCTCTGGATTACATCCCACTGCACTGACAAAGGGCTCTTACACTTAGGCAAGAAATGTGTGAGCGATCATGAGGGGAATCCGAGCTATCTGTATGAAGTGTTTATGTTCCTATGCCCTGCTTTTCTTTACTGTAGTGAGAAATCTGGAAAGTTCTTGCTAATGTGAACAGAATGTGCCTTTACTAGTGATCAGAAGCCAGGCCTGATCACGGTCACGGGGCATTGAAGTCCGTCGCTGGCTCTGCGCATAACATCGGGTGGAGGTTTGCTCCTGAGCGTATTCCCCAGGAAAGAAGTCAGTTTAATCTCCGGAGTGTCATTCATTCTTGACCGATTCCTACAACACCAGCCCTGTGGATGGTGAGAGGTTTCTGGATGGACCACATCCCCCACACATGCTCATTTCCCCATGAAAGGATGCTTTGCAGCACATACCCAAGTAGATGCTTTAAAAACTCGCAAATGTTAAAGTCAGCTTGCGTAGAACAAGTGCATCTGAATTCTCATTCACGTTGTCCACTCAATATAATAAACAAGGTACTCAATCCACAGCTGATTATTTGTACTGCTCATGCATAGAAACTGTTGTTGAATGGTGTTCTGGGCTTTGATAGAACCAAAGAACCACCTGCTAGGTTATAGAGAGAGGAACAGGAGTGACGTGGGCAGTGTCGGTCGAAGCCCATATGGCTGCCTATACAAGCTTTTCTGCAGAATAGCTTAGGCAGCTGCCTGCGTCACCCAGTTGGTTGACCGGCCCTGAACTGGGGTGACTGTGGTGCTGTTTTGCAGTGCTCTTAGTGATCTTTCTGAGCAGTGGTAACTATAAAGCAGCAGCCCTGTGTTGGTGTGTCTTAATTTAACGTAGAATAATTGCTTAAGCAGGGAGCAGCAGTGCCGACTTACACAGTACAACGCGGATCTGCAAGCGTCGAGGAATCTCAGGCCTTTTCATGGTGGAGCTCAAGCCTCCTTGAATAATAATAATTATTATAATGAATAAAAGTTCTGTTGAATATCTTTATTGCCATTGCACATGTTCAACAAAAATTGGATGCCACGCTATTAGTGCAAAACAGTGAGGAATTATAATACTATAAAGAAGTATAAATATGAAAAGTCATAAAGACATATAAATATCAAGATTTATAAAAAGAAGTCTAAAAATGGAAAAGTAAGGCACACATCATACCACACATAAATGACATTTTTCACATTCTGCTGGTATTCATTGCATAATTTGTTCCCTTTAGGATTACACAGTTTAAGCAGCATTTAATGCAATGATGGCTTTTGGGTTAAAACTGTTTTTTAACCTATTTGTCCGTGTTTTTTTTTGTCCTAAAACATCTGCTCGAGGGCAGCAGTTCAAACAGAGAGTGACTAGGGTTGTTAGGTATGCTCTGAGCCCTTTTGAGATAGTGGGAGCTGTGAAGAGAGATGGGGGGGGCATTTTCTGGGCGGAGGTGGAGCGCCTTCCTCTCTGATGCTCTGCAGCTAGCAAACCCCACACAGATGCAACAGGTCAATATCCTCTATGGAGCAGCGATAGAAGGACATGAGCAGTTTTTGGGTGAGATGGTACTTCCTGAGCTTTGAATTCTGGGTTTCTGTGCAATACCACAACCTAAACTCTCGTGTTGTTTACAGTGAGGAAGGGATATAATTGTTCTGCATTGAAATGTATTTCAGATTGTATAGGAACATCAGACCAAGTCAGAAGTGAGGTGTGGAAGGTGACAAGTCAAACATTGTAGTCCAAGTACTGACTTCAAGTGCTGGCCATTTTCCAGGGTCCTTCCATCCAGTCCGGAGCATGGCCTTTCATCCCTGGAGCAGGAACTCTCAGACCTGGACCAGGAATGCAACCAGAAGCTCAGGGAGCTTAAAGAGCAGCAGCAGCAGCGACTCTTGGACTTGCGTCAGGAGCAATATTACAGTGAGAAGCACCAGAAAAAGGAACATATCAAACAGGTAGAGAGAAATACCAGAAAAGGGGCACATCAAACAGGTAGAGAGAGATACCAGAAAAGGGACACATCAAACAGGTAGAGAGAGATACCAGAAAAGGGACACATCAAACAAGTAGAGAGAGATACCAGAAAAGGGACACATCAAACAGGTAGAGAGAGATACCAGAAAAGGGACACATCAAACAGGTAGATAGAGATACCAGAAAAAGGACACATCAAACAGGCAGAGATACCAGAAAAGGGACACATCAAACAGGTAGAGATACCAGAAAAGGGACACATCAAACAGGTAGAGAGAGATACCAGAAAAGGGACACATCAAACAGGTAGATAGAGATACCAGAAAAGGGACACATCAAACAGGTAAAGAGAGACACCAGAAAAGGGACACATCAAACAGGTAGATAGAGAGACCAGAAAAGGGACACATCAAACAGGCAGAGATACCAGAAAAGGGACACATCAAACAGGTAGAGATACCAGAAAAAGGACACATCAAACAGGTAGAGAGAGACACCAGAAAAGGGACACATCAAACAGGTAGATAGAGATACCAGAAAAGGGACACATCAAACAGGCAGAGATACCAGAAAAGGGACACATCAAACAGGTAGAGATACCAGAAAAGGGACACATCAAACAGGTAGACAGAGATACCAGAAAAGGGACACATCAAACAGGTAAAGAGAGACACCAGAAAAGGGACACATCAAACAGGTAAAGAGAGACACCAGAAAAGGGAAAACATCAAACAGGTAGAAAGATAAACACCAGGAGGGGGAGCATCAAGCAGGTAGAAAGAGACACTAATAATGGAAACACGTCTAGTAGATAGTTATAGACACTGTATGTGGAGAAAACATAAAGCGAGTAGTGCTAACATCATTATGCACCTTTCAGACTCTTTTTTTATTTTACCCACCTTGCTCCACCTTATATAAGGGAGCTAAATGTGACTGTGCGTCTCTGCTTCCCTCTTCTTAACATCAGGGAGGAACATTGTTACCTACACACAATTATTTATTTGTTTGACGGTGGTACTTTTTGCAGAAGTTCATCGTCAATCAACGGCTGCTGGGTCACTTTATAATTTTTTTCATCCCTTGTCATCTGTTCTTTCTCTTTCCCACAAGCTTGGCAATGCTATTACCATGCTTTCCCTCTCCCTGCCATTAAGCAGATCAAATCTGGAAGTCTGTACCTTTATCTATAAAGTATTGCTCGGTTAAAACACATATTTTTTTTCTGTCCTTCCTTTTTCTGTTGCCACCTTATCGACCCCTGTCATCTCGTAATGTTTTCCTTCACAACCCTTTGAAAAATGACTTTCATATTGTGCTTTTTAACTTGAGAGCCTTGTTCCAACTCATTGGCTGAGCTGTCCAACAGAGCAGGAGCGCCTGAGTCTGTTGGCGGGTGTGGCTGCCTTGTTCATACGTGGAGGCTCACTGAAGTGCAGCAGCTAACCCAATTATATTCGATGCCAGTCTAATGGAACAGATAAGTCAGCTGTACAGATAATGAGGCTTTGCTAAAATAATAATAATGAGAAAACGATGGCGGTGATGGACATTACATTTTGTCTATGGGTATGATTCTCCGTTTGGGTACAAGAGGGCCCCCTAGGGGTGGTGTGTGGGTAGGCAGGTTAGAGAGAGACTCTGAAGGTTTGATTTCTACAACCAGCAGACTGATGTGCTGTGATCCCCAAACTTGCTTTCACCTGTATATATGTCTGTGTCTCATGGAGAATAAAATGCAATAGGTGAAAAGACAGTATATCTCCGTGCTGATGGATAAAGTATCACTTTTCTATGCTAAATTTTATATTCATGTGGAACTATATGTAATCTTTAAACTGTAATCTATTCTGTATTCTGATTTTTTTTCACAGCTTGTGGAGAAATTGACTGCAGTAGCAGAGGAATTTCAGAACATGCAGCTCAAAAAGCTAAAAGACATCTGTGAAAAGTAGGTTGTTATGCATGCAAAGTGTTTGTGTTTTTAAGAGCATAAAGGCACAACATGTTTACTGAAGCATTAGCGGCACTGCTTTTGTGAAGGAAGCGTCATGCATTTTGTGGTGAGAGTTTATATCCTGTTTATCATGCAGGGAGAAGAAAGACCTGAAAAAGAAAATGGACAAGAAAAGACAGGAGAAGATCAATGAGGCCAAGTATAAGGAGAAGAACCTCACCGAGGAGTAAGTGAGAGTCTGTGTGGGAGAGAGAATCTGGGTATGTTCAGTTGGGGGAGGGATAGCCTGTCCCCTGTAGACTCTGGGACATCATGCTGGTATGGGGGTCATCTGTCTCCTGTACCTTCTAAGTCTCAGACAATTTATAGTGTATAAATGTACGTACTATAGTAGTGTAGTAGTGTAGTAGTACTGTAGTGCAGTGGGTCCCAGTCAGGTCCTCGGGGACCCACGGACAGTCTATGTTTTTGTGGGAGTAAGAACATGGACTGTCTGGCAGGGAGCTCGGAGGGAGAAAAAATGTGGACCATCTGTGGGTCCCCGAGGACCGGATTGGGAAACACTGCTGTAGTGTATTTTTATTATTATTTTTAATTCACACATTTTCTTAAAATAGGAAGCATACTTAGAAATATGTCATAGTGCCAATATCGAGCAGTCCAGCTATTTTGAGGTTTGTATGACAACTCAGGCAAAACAACCAAATAACTTTTTTCTGTCCTTTAAGTAATTTTTTTCCTGGGGACTAATGAACCTTTCATACCTGCCTACCGACCTGCCTGCGATAGTTTACCACGTACTGTATGTCTGTAACACACATTTCTGTGACTTCCAGAGAGAAACTGGAGATCAACAGGTCTTACATTAATGAAGTGGTTCAGTCCATTAAACGGGTAAGAATCTACGGCTTATTTTCAAACTTAAGACATCTTCAAGGAAGTTTAACATACCGTAGGGTGTATATCGATATTTAATGTATGATTTAGAATGTGACTGTGAAGGCACAGCGCTGCCATTTTTAAATTATATAGTGTTATAGTTATGGTTGAACTGTACAGTGTTACAGTTGATGCTGCAGTTGTGAATTTCTGCCAAACGTCGACACCTAACCTTGCCCGTGGATCGTGTTTGTGTGTCTGTGTGTGTAAGCGTAGCTTTTTCTGCCAAACGTCGACACCTAACCTTGCCCGTGGATCGTGTTTGTGTGTCTGTGTGTGTAAGCGTAGCTTTTTCT
>JAODLC010000043.1:15682038-15695668 GCA_026781145.1 Hippopotamyrus pictus
GCCGCCCTCCTCATTCCTCCTTGCCGCTCTCCCACACGCAGAGCCGTCCTCCTCATTCCTCCTTGCCACTCTCCCACACGCAGAGCCGTCCTCCTCATTCTCCTCGCCTCTCTTCCACACCCAGAACCGTCCTCCTCTTTCTCCTTGCCTCTCTCCCACCCGCAGAGTCGTCCTCCTCATTCCTCCTCCCCGCTCTTCCGCACGCAGAGCCGTCCCTCTCATTCTCCTTGCCTCTCTTCCACCCACAGAGTCGTTCTCCTCATTCTCCTTGCCTCTCTCCCACAAACAGCGCCGTCCTCCTCATTCCTCCTCCCCACTCTTCCGCACGCAGAGCTGTCCTCCTCATTCTCCTTGCCACTCTTCCACACACACAGCCATCCTCCTCATTCCTCCTTATGTGCGGTAATGTATCACCCAGCCCTTTGTTACTCTCTTCAGCCCATGTGGAATGCACTGGAACTTAAAATGCACGCTCACACGCACAAGCATGGCTTGGTCAAGGCGTCTGTGTCTCTTTCATCACATTAGGTTTTTGAACATAGTTGCTGGTTATTTTTGACAATTTTTTTAACTTTTCAATCTTGTGCTTTTTTTTCCAGAATCCTTTTATTAGGTTTTATTGTTCTTTTTGCAGGACACCATGGATATAAAACAAGACACATCATATATAACATTAAAGTACAGAGATCAGGATATTACATCATAAATCCCAGTAACACAAAGTTCATATCAATGCTCATTTATAAGCACAAGGGTAAGGATATGACATCACATATCCCCATCATTTGTGGCTCCCACTGGTGTCATATATCCCAGCCATAAGGCCTTGCCTACCTTACTGCTTTGTCCTTTGGCTTTGATTCAGTGTTATTAGCCCTTTTGACCTTTTTGTAATTGGAACTTTGAGGCACTGATCTGTGGAGTTTATTTATGATTGTTCTGAATCTTGAATGTTATCAGAAAAGCATATGACTCAGCCATGTTTGTTGTGGGAGGAATATTTCCGGTATCTCGGTGTATTGTGGCAGCTCAGGCAGCTGCTATCAGTCCGAGTTCTGAAGGGAGTGAATGAACTCCTGAAGCATGTTTAGAGGAACAGTAATGGTGTATATTCCCCTATGTTCCCCTATGCATTGAACATACAGTATAAACTGGGGGTTGTAATCTGCCTATAATCTGATCTGGACATCTTGGGCATGATCTTAGCATACAGATATTTCCTCTATGATTTTTTTATGTTTTATTATTTGATATATGACTAAAATGAACCACTAGAGGTCCCCATAGAATATGGAATCAAATGAGTTATGAGCAGGGGCTTAGCAAGCATGGAGTAAATGTGGTTATTCTTAATGTATATAATGTATACTGTACCTAGTAAATTTGCCATAAGGTGTATGTTTTAAGTTCTGACAATTTAGTAATCTAATGAGGCAGCTTGTTGGTGTTTGCGTTTATCACTTGTACGACATGAGACTTATTCGCAAGCAGTAAGATACACTTTGTTAGCAAACAACGCTGATCGAAATCTCAAATTCATAGATTCATAGTAACGAGAATTAACGGGGAAATTAATAAACGTACAGTGTAAATAGACAGCCACTTAACCATCTCATTTTCTGAATGATGCTTATTTTAAAGTGCTGACATTCCCTACAGACGACACAAACAAGTGTGTCTGAGTGGCTTCTTCCTTAGATGGAAATCGTTTAAACGCATTCGGCTGATAAATTAAACCCTAAAAGGCCTGGGTGGCGGCGCGTAAACATGCTGTGCCCATGCTGCCTACCGAAGCAGGAAGCCGCCGCACACGGGGAAACCCCGTCCCCACACCCACCACGGCGCAGCTGGTAATACTGGAAATATGTGAAAGATTAGATGGAGGAAACATTCCCAGCCAATCCCTGTGGCTTTTGTTGTGGCGTTTGTCTGCGAGCTCACCTCTGTCATGTGATACTGCTTGACCGCCGGCGAGCCAAGATGTCAGTGTCTTTCTCGTTTTGTCATGGACTAAGTGAGGAGACAAAATCCACTTACTGTGTGTGTCCTTAGCCGGCACGCCACCTGCTGTCTGACGTGCATTTATTTGGAGGTACGCTTCATTTTCGGGCTTTATTTGATTACACTTTTTGTGTTCAAACCAAAAATAGTTTTTCCATTTATAGTGATCGACAAGCAAACCCTTAACATCGTTTCCATTTATAGTGATCGACAAGCAAGCCCTTAACATTTCCAATCAGGAATGTGTCTATTCCTCATGATTCATCTTAAGCACAATTATGGTTTGTGGTATAAATATATATTAAGGGAAAAATTATATCTTAAAGTATCAGCTTGGTTAGAACATTGCGGGCCTTGGCCGTAATTCGTTTAATGCTCAATTTAAGTCAAGGGAAATATTGGTTTATAGGTTTTATTGGTCAACGCAAACATCAATAAAGGAGCATTCCTGGGATCTGCGGCTTGTTTGGAGATTTGGGGAGCTCTTCAGAATGACTCCTGTCTCTGGCTGCTCTGCGTGCCCTTAAGCCTTCCTCTGAAGATGCATTAATCGACTGCTCATCACCGTTTACGGGAGTGTCGAGCCCACTAGAGCCGTAAAGCAGGATTACGAGGCCAGCGGTTACTGTGCCCACAGAGTCGTCCTGCTGCACCCGGGAAAGGGCAGAGTCACCCAGCTGGGCTGTTTATCTCATGCTGCGGGTCTGTACAGCCCAGGAAGCTGCTGAAAATGGGGAAATACAATCATTTCAGTGGTGAGCAACTGTTTTTCAAAAATATTTCGCAAAATATATCCAGACAGATATAAACAGCACACAGGCCTGGGCACGTGGTTTGTTTACTGTGTGGCCGAGCGCTAGAACTCGGTGTGATTGCTGGTGCCGGGCGCGGTGACCAGTGCGTCTCAGAAGCAGCCACTTTCCTGGGATTTTCACAGTTTGCAGAGGATAGTGTGATGGACAGAAAGCATCCAGTCAGCAACAGCTCTGTTGCTGAAAGCACCTCATTAATGACAGAGGTCAGAGGAAAATGGCCAGACTCGTCAAAGTATACAGGATGGCCACAGGTGTAAAAATAGGTGAGAACGGCAAGGGTTTGCAGAAAGGCTGCTCTCAGCCATTGAGGCAGCCCTGGAGGCAAAGGGCAGTCCAACACGGTGAAGGTGCATGTGATGAAGAGGCCAGTTAGATTATTAGCCACCTAACTTTTAATATACCTGCTTGTAGGACACGAAAAAATGGTGCATGCCTTTGTTCACTTTTCGGGCGTTGCACAAATTATTAGAAGTATTTATTTATGTTTCATGTAGAGCAAAGGGAATTCTGTGACTGCTTCAACACCTCATCTCACACTTATTGCTAATTCAGCTCCCTGGCGGATTTAAAGGGACAGCACTTGATTTCTTCACGGTGAGGTGCAGGGAGGCTGTCTCAGAGACATGATGGGTTTGTGCTGCAGAAAGACAGCCTTGAAGTGTGCCGCCGGCCACGCAAGTCAGCCCCTGTGTATGGACACCCGTCTGCTTATGGACAGGTTGCTCCTTATGGACAGGTTTCTCTGAATGGACACGTCTTTGCATAATGGCAGGTTCCTATGGACGCGTATGAACAGGTTTCTCTGTATGGACACGTCTCTGTCAATGGACAGGCTCCTGTCTATGAACATGTCTCTGTGATAGAGAGGTTCCTGTCTATGGACATGCCTCTGTGATGGACAGGTTCCTGTCTATGGACATGTCTCTGTGATGGACAGGCTCCTGTCTATGGGCATGTCTCTATGATGGACAGGCACCTGTCTATGGACATGTCTCTGTGATGGACAGGTTCTTGTCTATGGACATGTCTCTGTGATGGACAGGCTCCTGTCTATGGACATGTCTCTGTGATGGACAGGCTCCTGTCTATGGACATGTCTCTGTGATGGACAGGTTCTTGTCTATGGACATGTCTCTGTGATGGACAGGCTCCTGTCTATGGACATGCCTTTTTGTATGGACAGGTTCCTGTCTATGGCCATGTCTCTGTGATGGACAGGTTCCTGTCTATGGACATGCCTTTTTGTATGGACAGTCTCCTGTCTATGGACATGTCTCTGTGATGGGCAGGCTCCTTTCTATGGACATGTCTCTGTGATAGACAGGTTTCTGTCTATTGACATGTCTCTGCATATGGACAGGCTTCTGCTCCAAGCTGCAGGCCTTTAGCTGCATGCGGCAGTCCTAGCCCATTAACACACGCACATTCTCTCCTCATGAGCTTCTGTCATTCTCTGCCTCGCACCCATGCCATTCACAGCTCTGTATTCATCCACGGTTTGGATTGGTGAGCTTTTCAGTTTTTGTACTTGCTATTTTGTAGACCAGCTTTGGCGATGACTGTCTTTAGTTGAAGGGGGGCTAGTAGACGTTAACCTCATCTGACTGGGAGGTTACGAGTCCCCAGTCGGGGCTTAGCAGTTGGACTTGTGGATAACTTGCTTAACCTCAACTCGCCCGGTGAAATATGCAGCCTTACAGGTGGGTATGAGCTTCAGTTACTTTGGAAACAAGTGGACATAGCTATTTGAATATAAACATTTGCACCTGCTCTTAGACCACGGTGGCTTTGGTTATCAGATGTAAAACGCAGTCGTAAGTAACGTGGGTTTGAATGCCCATGTTTTCATCATGCCTCATGGCTGTCTCAGGCTGACGAAGTCAAACAATGACCCAGTACAAGTGTGAGCCGTGGTTCAGCCAGGTCGCATGCTGTTGTGTACCACAGTAAACATCCACCACGTCAACAGCAGGAACCTCACAGCGCGAAAATCTTCAGTGTTTTCAGAGCAGGAGGCTCAGATTCAACATCCTGCAGCATCTTGTTATGCTTCTGAAGGTGGAATGCAGAGTGGCAAACAGTCCTGGGGGAATAAAGGCATTCTTAATTAAATATTGATAGGGTACAGAGATAGGGTTGGTAACCAGGACAACGCTGTGACTAACCCCTCGCTCAATTTAATAAGTCATTTAAGAGGCTACGTCAATGTGTAGTTCTGACCCAATTAGGTTCCTCGGAGCATCAACGGATGGACACTTATATCCTTCTCAGTCTTTTGAGATTGAGCCTGAAAAATCTTAGGACGGCCCACTAGGGTTAGGTCTATGCCAGGAAAAGTTTTTTTTTTTTTTTTTTGATTAGTTACCAGTTTATTGGGACAGTTGCAGATGAAACCGGTTTATATAAATAACCGTTTTGCTCCATTTCAAATTATCAAGGAGAAACAGAAGATAATATTGTAAGAAATCATCAGCCTGGATATGCTTGTTACACGTAATTGATTAGTAATCTGGTATTGCTCTGTTTGTTGTTGTTGAATAATTAGCGTAGAACCAAAAAAAAACAACTTGTCAACTTGAGCGTGGTGTGTTTGTAGCAACATAGCATTCCTGGCACAGACCAGGCACTGCCGTTTGCCAACTCTGCTTGCCAACAGAGAGTAAAAGCATATTGTAGTTTGTGGACTGTTTTGGCTTTGCTAACCGCCAGTCGCTAGGCTGGAGCCAGCCACCGTCCCTCCGATAGCCTGCTGACATGGAAATGCACATCTCTTGCCATGAGATATGTGAGCCGGGGGTGTGTTGGAAAGCCCCACCCCCACTGCCTTAGGACATTGAGAGCCCCCTGTAGCAGGGAAATGTGGCCCCCAAAAGACTGGGGAGGGGACAGTCTGCTATCATCACAGTGTGTTTCACGAAAGAGACAGTCTGGCTTCCTTATTGACTGCCACATGCCTTCTGTCGTTCATTAACAAGCAGGAGGAAATTATTACTTATCCTTCTAGCGTTTTTTTTCTTTTTTTTTGTGAGGTTGATCTGGCTCATCGATCTGATTACTTGTCGCTCGACTTTACTCATGCATTTACGCCAGACTAGTGGGGCGAATGAGTGTGTTTTCCAGATTGCTAGGAACACCTGCAATCTTCTTCTCAGTCCCGGGAAAGATGGGAATGGTTTGGATCTACTGCATGTTTTTCCACTATCACGACTGAGGCCTTGACCCTAACAGGCACAAGGCCTTTGGACATGTCTCTGTGGTTACATTTCAGTCGCCGTCTGAAATCACGGCTCATGGGGTGGGGGGGGTCTAGGCGTTAGCGCCCTGCTAACATATTACACCTCCGCTGTGTCACAGGCAGACATGGCAGCAGAGTTGGGTAATTCAGGGCCAGAAAGTACAAATCCAGACCAAGATTTTGTTTCAACCAACTAGTTAAAGAGGCACAGTCACAGATACTCAACTGGTTGGTTGAAACAAAATCCCGCTCTGGATTTTTACTCTCTGGACCTGAATTACCCAAATCTGCATGGCAGTGACCTCACCTTGACCAGTAATTCTTACTTATTTAACCCTGTATGGAGGAATTATGTCCAAAAATATAAGATATATTCCCCTGAAGGATACAGTTTTGCATTTTCCATTTTAGCGTGAGCTGTCTCAGGGGAGGTGTAGAGACAGGGTGTTGGTGTAACGCAGTTCAGCGGCTGCATCTTTTTTAGCGCAAAGACACGAGTAGCTTCCCAGGTGGCTCGGTACAAGGCCCCAGTACTGCGATCCAGACTATGGGGTGGTATTCGCAGTGATAGGGGACGCTGGCTTGTCGCACAGTTTGTTTTAAGACACACTGGCACTGCATTGCATCCTTATCTCCCAGCAGTGACTCTCTTGCACCGCCTTCCATTTAAAGACAGAGATTCCCAGCCCCCCCTTTCCTGTTTCTTGTTCAGCACGAGGGCTGTTACAGGAACGCACCTTCTGGGAGCTACCAGGAGGCTGCCTGATCCCTGCACGCCTCTCCCACTCGCGGGGAGATAAAATGGTCGCGTCTGCGGGCAGGGCAGCTCTGCTTCTCCAGTTAATGGCTGTGTTCGGGGCGGACCCGGCCAATGGGAGCGGTGTGCGGTCGCCATGGAAACGCTCATCTCTCCCGGTGATTTGAGCACCGCTCTCCACTGCTGAAGATAGGTGTTAGGAAAGGAAGGCCATCTTGGGGGGGGGAGGTGGGGCTTATATATATATATATATATATACATACACACACACATATAAACTGTGACTGTGCCTCTTTATGCTCAACTAGTTGGTTGAACACAGATATAAAAACCAAGCACCAAACACAACAACCACCAACTCCTCCACCCCCCCCCATGTATATATACTGTATATGGGGGGTGAAGGAGTTGGTGGTTGTTGTGTTTGGTGCTTGGTTTTTATATCAGTTTAATAGTGATAAAGCAGGCTAAAGTACTTGAAAATAACTGGATTTAGAATTGCGTTGGGGCACATGAGCACAATTATGATCCCATTTTTATGACTTTACATTGTATAGGGTTCAGTGGGTGTTTGAAAACTGAACTAAGAAGTGGGTGAAAGACGAGCGCTTCTGTTAATGATCGCACCCCCTTCAGTGCCCCCTGACCGAGTGGGTCAGTTCAGATGGGCCGACCAGCGTGGAGCAGGACTCCTGTGAACAGAGCAGTGTACCCCTCTGTACAGGTGTGGGGAGTGTGGAGTCTGTAACGTGTTGAATGTGATCGTCAGATTTGCAGACCACAGAGGTCACCTGACAGGCAGTGTGCGTGTCTATATGTGCTTCAGCTATAGTGCGTTTACAGAGAGTGAGGTGAGGGTTTGTTTATCTGTGGAGCTGCCTTGTCCAGTTCATAACAGACCAGCTCTTTTTTAAACACTGTGATGTCTTCCAAGAAATAATCTGTGTCGTGTTCAGCCAGTGTGGAGATGGGGAAGGGAGGGATGAAGCGTTGCTCCGAATTTAGATCGCGAGGCCTGCTCTCGCTGTGACGGCAGTTCAGAATTAGGACAAATGTTAAAGAAGGTCACCGTCTCACAAAGTATGCGGGGAAGCGCGAGAGCTTTGGGGTGTCAGGCCTGACTGGGCGTTTTAAGCGTGTGCCTAAGAAGTGGGCCACGCAGCCGAACAGCCATGTGGTCGTTCAGTCAGCAGCGTGGACGGGCCACGTGGCATCGCACGCAGAATCATACAGGTTCACCTGCCCCTGTAATTGATATTTATAGCCATAATCTGTGGGAACCATATGTACTTTGCACATTCGGTACAGTGTAAAGTACTATTCATAAGGCTAATTAAATAATTATTACGCTCAAGGTTAATTAGCATGCTGCTAAAATTGAAAGGTTGAACGCAATACCCTGAAGATGAGAGTAATTTCCCCACCATGCTCAGAGACCTCCGTTATTAAAGGGATTTAGAATAACCGATTTTGTGCGCTCGCAATTAAAGGGAAAGTCTCAGGTCCAGCCGGGAGCCGGCAGCGGGCTCCATCTGTGCCAGGCCCGGTCATTCCCTTCCGCTGTACCCTAACTTTTAATTACCAAGCTGTGGCGCCCCCCCCAGGTGATAAAGAGGTGCCACGCGTGGTGCAAGGTGTGCGGCGGACACGGCCCGTGGCACCAGGGACCACGGGGGCATCGCGCTGGGCAGGAGAGGCCGTGTCTCGCCGACCCTCCGCCTCCGCCCACCGGACGCGAGGAACGGTGACAGAGCGGAATGACATTTTTAATCAAAGGCTCCCAGCTTTTGCTAGCAGACAGATTGCTTCTCTCCCTAAGTAGGTCACACGTTGCGTGGGGAAATTGCGGCGTGTCCTTAGCCATCTGGCTGCATGCATCAATGTCAGCCGGATGAAAATATAACTCGTGCAAGGTGACCTCCATCACGGCGTCTTTCACAGGAGGGCTTACCTGCGTGTGTGAGGCGCGCGAGGATATAATTAGTGACGGGGCCACATTCCCACCAGTCAGGGCGGGTGGGAGCTCGCCGTCGAGTTCAGGGATCCGGTCGTGTGCCGGCGTAAAAGCGAGAACGGACGTCATTCCATGCCGGCGCTTCCGTGCGGTCAGCGGTACGAGCCTCCACTTCAGTCAGGCGATTCGGGGATCTGTGGGGATCTTTGTAGGGCGCAGTGAGGACGCCTGAGGTTTGATTAGTCGCACAGTGATTTGTGTACGTCCAGCTTTAAATGAGAATTATAACTGGGTGAAATAAATGAAGAGAGCAATGTCCACATGTATTGTGTGACCAAGGGCTGGTTTCACGTACAGTGTGGTACCAGAATGTCTGCACATCTGTTCTTTTGACTTAGTAATAGTATACAGTAGTCCCGCCGTATCTGCGGGCGATACCTTCCAAGACCTACCACAGAAGACAGCAGACCGTGCGTGGAACCCATATATAATGTGACTTTTGTGTGCAGACATATGGTAAAGTGTAATCGACAAATTATGCACAGTAAGACATTACCAACATTAAAAACCATAATAATATAATACATTGTACCTTATTATACAGTACTGTGCTACTGTACTCACTCAAATGAATGAATGGGATTCTGACTTTTAAGCCTAATTCTCAAGAGAATGTAGAGCAATGGAAAAAATATTATATATCAAGGGCTGATGAACCAATGAAAATCATGCTTTTTATACCCCTCAATGATTTTTTTGTTGAACAGCGGTAAACTGTGGTTACTGAAACCCAACATATATAGTCCACATGCAATCCACAGCAACGCTAGTGTTAAAGTATGGTGCCTTCTGACACCATGAGCCAGCAACTCATTCCCTGAGCTCTCCACCCAAGTACAGCTACTCCCAAATGCACTGGCTCCCTTGGAAAACAGGTCATTTGACTCGCCTGGGTAAATTCATGCTCATTTCTTGCTTACAGTGTCATTCCAATGTAAATCTCTTTGTTTTCTTTTGGTTCTCTGGTTATTAATGTTTGATTTGCTGGTGCAAAGCCTGTTGGCCACGCACATAAAAGCGTTTTACCTGATGTGGCCGTTTGCATGTAGAAAAGCCTGCAGCAGCAGCAGAGACTCTGTGAGCTCCCTTCCCCTAAGTGGGATTTCCCAGCGAAACCCCGCAGTAAAGTGGCAAAGCAGTCAGGCTTGTATGGTGAGAGGCTCCAAATTTATGTTTTACGTTATTTAGCAGGTGCTGTTCATGCAAATCTCTACACATATTTGAGAAAACAGGGTCATTTTTAAATATTAATAATTATTTAAAACAGCCACCCACCTCCCCATGTATGAAGCTGTGTTAGTTTATGTGTTGTGTTGTGTGTATTTAGGCGTATAGTTAATTTTTCATTAGGTTTGGTTTGTGTTTTCTTATAGGGGGCAGGGAGTTCTCGGAAATGCAAGACACACTCTGAGTGCGTTATCTGACTACGTAGTCGGGGGGGGGGGGTGGATGGACTGATCCTGCAGGAGTGTTTCAGGCATGAACCTGGTGGCCTTGTGGTCCTCTTCATTTGAAGAACAGCTGCTTGCCCGCCAGAACGTGAGCAGAGTCGGAACCAAGGGATGAAAAGCAGAATTGGGCTGTTTAATGCAGTGACCATCCGTGGGAATCAAGATTTAATTCCACGTTATTGCTAATAAAACCACGCACTTTCTTCTTCTCAGATTTTTTTTACCCCATTAGATCTTGTTTATAGGAAACACAGCTGTAGCATGGTGTTCTCAGTCAGGCCGCTTTGCTAACTGTGATGCCCAAGCAAACAGTTCCGTTAAAAGGTCACATGTAGGTCCGCATGGCGTGTTGACCGGCTCACACTTGTACCCCCTGCCAGTCTCACACACAGCATGGTGAATCAAAAGCAGCCGCTCCACTCTCCCGTAGATGATGCTCACCGTGACCTTTTTAGACGTGCAGAACCCTCAGCAAACTGCAGTGGCAGCAGTGAGTCCCCATCCGCGGGTGACTGCTGCCCTGTGGGATAGGCAGCAGGTAGCAGCCCAGCGGTGTGACCGTCGTGGATCAACGCTCTCCTGACGTCCATGTGCTTTGAAATGTTTGGTTGTGGTTTGAAAGCGTGACCGAATGAAAAGTTTGGGTCCGAATGAGATGGGAACTTCCCACCATGTGAGAACAAATCGGGAGGGTATATCCTGCAGAAACCCTGTCAGTGGGTTAGACATACTTCTTCTGCTGTCCATCGTGGCTTCAAGCAGATCAGAATATCAAGCTGAACAGAAGACAATATAAGCCCCAGCGGAAGCTCCTTCACTTTTTTTCCAAATTAATTTCTGTTATTTCATCGGAACATGGTGAGGTTGCTCTTCTCTGACATAATTTTTGGTGCTTTTCATTAATTATAGGGTTCCCCAGAGATAGAGTCTGGTAGTTAAACAGTGAAATAAGCATTAAGGCAATTATTGGAGCAGAATTAATGCAATTACATAATCTTTAATCATGATATGAATCTGTGACAGTGAGAAAATAATGTCTGACTTCAAGGAAAGGCACTTTTATGTGGAGACAAGACAGGATAAGAATACTGTAAGATTTAGGGGCCGTATCAGCAGAAAAAAGGTGGAGATCCATTATGTTTTGGTGACACGTGATGTTTTACATTTTGGACAGTTTTGGGATTACAAAAATTCCTTGAAACACTGTACTTACATGTCGTCGGGGACATGTGTGTCAATAACACTGATCATTATCCTTATAAGCCTCCTTACATTCCCTGCTCCCTAAGCAGAAGTTTTGCGTAAAATCTGTCTTCGCATGACGCAGAACTTATCACTGTAGTACCAGGTTAAGTATTCTATATACATGTAGTGTGAAATTGTATATTAAGTATATTTATGCAACGCACAAAGATAATTTCATGTATTATTTATGTATGTGTGTGTATGTGTGTGTGTAATACATATAATATACAATTTCATATTAAGTATATATAAGTATTGATTTCTAATATGCAACAATAGATTTCATATTTTATATATATATGTATTTATATATATGTGTTATTTATATACATATATACGCACACACATACTCATATGTTCGTGTTCATATTTCATTGTGCATGGTCATTAAAGCGAAAAAATGAATTTGAAATAATAATTGGCATCTTGGCCTCGCATGAAGGTGAGTTGAGATGCGTTGGCCTGTTGTTTTTGCGGCGGCGTGCTGACGGCCTTCGCGTGTCTGGCAGATGTACGGTGTGAAGCTGGCCGTGGGGGCACCACTGCTGCAGGGCAGGTGTGAGGCCAGGCCAGAAGGGCCAGCGAAGTGGGTTTGCGATGGACTACAGCTGCCGCTTCCCTCCACGGATGCATTGCGTGAGGCACAGCGAATGTGCTAAACCAAAAAGAGAGGCGTTTCTTAAGGGCTGAACGTTCCCTCCGGCTCATACCACTGGGTCATAATCCTGCCGCTTTTCTCTCTCTCCCTCTCTTTCTCCGGTAGCTTCAGCACGACTTGGACCAGGAATATCAGGACAAGTTCCGCCGACTCCCGGTGGAGATTCAGGAGTTCGTCCAGGACACCACTAAAGTCAAGGCGAGCGAAGACGGGGAGCCTGGCCCCCAGCCCCTCGCCCAGACCCTTGGGGAGCCCCACACCGCAGGCCAGTCTGAGGAGGACGTCGAGGACGACGAGGGCGTGGAGAAATCCTTCGACACGCCGCTCTAGGCCGCCTCTCCGCCGCCTCTCCGCCGTCGTTGTTCTCAAACCTTCACTGTCTGTCTGTTTCACAGTTTTGTTTTCCTGCCACCCGTTGCCATGGATGCGTCTCCGCGGTTACGGAAGCGGCCTGTCACCTGGGTGCTGACGGCGGGAGCCCCAAGCGTGAATGCTGCCCCCACCCCAACCCCCAACCCACTGTGTCCACTATCTTGCAATATTAACAGTGAGAGTATAGCAACACTGCGCCCAGTCTGCGAGAGTGATGCTCTCCGCGGGTCAGCGTTTAGAAATGCGCTAAGTAAAGAAAATAACTGAATTAATGGTGTTAAGGCAAATACATGAGGATGGGGGCAGCCAAAGGTGTTATGTGGACAGACGCACCCAGAATGTGGCCCAGTGTATCACTGGTGCGAGGTCCCATGTTCCCAGTGCCGTCCTACCGGGGAACACGCCGCTGTCACAAAGCCGTCACTTTGCTGTACGGAGTGTGCAGTGGAGCAGGAGAGAGAAAACGTGCACTGTATACTCATACTGAAACGTCACTGGAGCGTCGTAAGGTGTCTGCAAGCTCACCTGGCTTGCGTCTAATTTGTCATTTTGACCCACAGGAATATCTGTTGCTGCTGTTAATATGATTTTCTTTGTATAATGTGTACAGAACAGTACATCTTTTATATGTTTTGTTTTTCCCATTTTTAAAAAAATGTTTGACTTTCAGAATTTTAATAAGTAGTCATGCATTATGTGGTAATCAGATAAGATTCAGAGATGCAGGAAAGAAAAATCTGCACATAATGTAAATGGTATCTGTAAAAGGAGAGCCCCCATCTCTTTGTGTAGAGGTAGTTCGACTTGTTTTGAGTGTGTAAAAAAAATAAAAATGATGTACACGTGCACTTGAAGAAGAACACAGTATTTGTGCGAACTATTGGGTATGTGCGTGAAATGCGGAAAGGTAAAGGTCCCCAGCACAGCAATATATATATATTACATATACAGTATACACTCACCTAAAGGATTATTAGGAACACCATACTAATACAGTGTTTGACTCCCTTTCGCCTTCAGAACTGCCTTAATTCTATGTGGCATTGATTCAACAAGGTGCTGAAAGCATTCTTTAGAAATGT
>JAODLC010000043.1:15695965-15715634 GCA_026781145.1 Hippopotamyrus pictus
GATTGGTTGATTAGATAATTGCATTAATGAGAAATTGAACAGGTGTTCCTAATAATCCTTTAGGTGAGTGTATATGTAGACAGGTTCCAGCTTAAAATGCTGTAAATGCAGCATACCCAAGGCTGAATAGAAGTTATAATATTTTGTATTTTAGGTTTTTTTTTTTGTTTTTTTTTTAAATTGATAAACTGGGGAATTACAGTTTCTGCCTTGATTGAAATTTTGAGCTTTTTTCATCCTTCATTTATTGAACATATTTATAATGCATTATATGGAAATACTGTAGGTTCTTAATTTGTTTAAAGTTTACATTGAAAGATAATCGACTAAGAAGGTGAAATTGTACTAAAGAAGACCAGAGAATTATATAGGATTCCTTAAGCGATGGCTGCCAGCATTTGTGGATTTCAGCTCTGGTGTCTCCTGATTGGCTCATCGTTTCCTGTTTTCTGCCGTCTGTACTAAAGAGGTGATGTTAATACGGCTCAGTGGTCTCTCTTTCTTTCTCACGGCCTTTCTTCCCTTCATCCCTCTTGCCATGTTTGGAGTCCCCCCTCTTTTCCTGTGGTTTAGGTCACCCCTCTTGTATCATGTTTTCATGCAGGTAGTCGTCAGCTCTGTAATTTCTACCGTTTTTATTCTGAAATTAAAAAAAAAAAAAAAAAAAAAAAGTTTAATAGTGGTAGAAGCTGTAATTGATACATTTTAATATATGAGGCTCCAGTGAAGGATTTCTTTTTATTTAGTGGATGGCTTGTATGACTTGTCATCTGTCTGAAAAGATATGCAGACTACAATGTTCTGTGGTAAACAGGAATTGTCATAATTTAAAAAACTCAATAAATACGTTAATTATGGGAAAACAGTTTGGTTGACTGACTTAGTGACAGAGATGACAAACATGTTAATTGAGCCATATTGCTTGTTCATCTCTGAAGTAAGTGAAGGGTGTTTTTCATGTAATATTTACAGCCTGAAAGCGAGATATCACTAGGACAGAATTTACCCATGCTTGTATTTTTCATATTGTCACCTTCCTTCATATATTCACACAGACAAATATGTGCAAACTATATAGTTTTATAACTATATGTGATTTAGATAGATGCATGTTTACAATTAATCCCTGTTGTACAAACACCTTTAACTCAATGTTGCTTTAGGAGTGCAAAACAGATTCTGTTCTAAGTAGTGTTCTACCAGAAATTTTGCACATAATAATTTAACATTTTAATCACTATCCACGCATAAACTGTTTTAGTCTTTACTTGAATGAAGTTTACACTGTGATGTGAACATGGGTTCCAAAATAAATCCGAAGAGGAATTTGTGGGCAATGGGATGTGTTTGACCTGTTTAATGTTGAATGTGTGAAATGCATTCTTGTGTATACTGTCACTGTATTAAAGCTGTATTTCAATAGACTGCACACTGTTTCCATCCTGCGACTTCCTCAAATCATGGTCACCTTTCATTTATCCCTGAACAGCCTCTGCCCCTTCCGCGCGTCTCAAACAATGTCCAGAATGGGCTTGAGTTGGAGTTGCTTCACACTGATCGTTTAAGCCTTTAAATGTCCAAGAATCAGGAAAACATGCTGTGACAATACAGGAGAAGAGTGTCCTCTCTTCTCTGTGTGTTGTTGTTAAGTTATTTTACTTGCAAGAAATTACCATTCCACTTGTTCATAAATGTCATATCAAGTCTGGGCCTAAACATGATTTATGGCATCTGGCGTTTGTCTCAACAATCATCATCTTTCATGACCGCGACGTGGCATAACCCTAATACGGCACGCAGTTTGAAAATTAGTGTTAAAAAAAGTTGAAAACTTTGCCTTACAAATTCATCATATTTACATACATACTCCATTTGCATTTATGCTTTTGGTATGTTAGTCAGGACAAAGCCTTCCCCTCTTCTCACAGTGACAAGTGCTGTACAGTCAGAGAGGCTGACTGTTTATTTAGCAGACCCATTTATCCAAAGCATCATACATGCCTTTTTCAGAAAGCAGGGTCAGATAATCCCCAGAGCAGGGGGTTAATGGCCTTGAAGTCACTCTGCTGCTAGTGGGATTTGAACCAGTGACCTTTTCATCACAAGTACAGCACCCTAGTGCACTGAGCCACACAGCACCTGAGCGCAGTCATATGTGTCCCATCCCCAGCCTTGTCTGCAGATGCTGGAACTGAACCAGAATATTCCTCGATTGAACCACAGAGGCCAAAGAGACAGGAGATCCAATGTCTCCTTGTCCATCAGCTCCCCTGGTCGTTCCACATATACTCATTCTATTCTACCCATCAGATTAAACTAATTAATGATCTTCATGCCCATAATTAGCTGAATCAGTTGTACCCGAGGCGAATAGCACAGATATGTGGAAGAGCTACAGGGAGACACACGGAAATCTCTCCTCCATATGCACATCGCCAGAAGAGCCTGAAATAACACCTTCCTTACCCACAGATCTGTTGTGGTTATACCTTAGCAGATATTTTCCAGTATAAGAATGGAGCCACAGAACCATCTAACCTTGATATAAAGTCTAACATTAAAAGTTCATAAGTTCTGCTATGCGTATGTTTAGCATGTTTGTTCTAACTCTCTGCTAATGTGACCATATGTAATATGCAGTTCATTCCTAGCTGTACAGGCAAATTGGGCTACTGTAAAACTATGTTTAAATACAAAAAAATTAAAGTTTTTCACCTTTGATGACCCAGAGCCTTACATCAGTCCTCAAATCCATGATTTGCACCTGTGCATTTATTAGACATCTGATTGGTTGGTCCCGCCTCCTTTAGTTGCTTGGACCCACCTCCTCTACTATCTGATCCTCTACTATGCTATCTCTCTGAACCAATCATTTTTCCTTCTGCTCTCAGAACATTTTTGTGCAAGTAAAATTTCCTGAGTGTGCAATTCACCTGTGTAGTTCACTTCCTGGTCATGTCCAAAATGTCAGTCTTGTTTGCTATGTTTTTTATCATTCTGTTTCTGGATTTTGGTTTTGCAAAAGAGGGACCCTGGATGAAGCCCCCCCCCAAAAAAAAAAAAATACACACTGACACTGCTCTTATGTTGGACAGATTCAGGAAAAGACAACACTGAATCTTTCTGCTAAACGTGGGTTACTAACCTACTTTTGAGACCATTGTACCACCAGGGCAGGGCGAGATTGGGCTGAAACTATAACTATGAAGATAACGAAAATATAGTTACTTATGTTTCTTGCTCATTACGAATGCATCTTGCACATGACACAAATTAAGGAAGAACTTTGATTCAAACAGAAATGTTATAAGAATTTGCTTCCTGCCTTCATAATAATAAGAATGGAAGAGAATAATATTGGTCAGTAGAAACCATCAGGAACTTTTACGCAACTCAGAAGATGTTTTAGAAATATGGATATTTTAAAATAAATGTGTTGGAGATTGTACTGGAAGAAGTAAGTTTAGTGTGTTAAGTAATTTCTTAATCTAAAGGTAGGATGGAAAATCAGAGCTGAAAATACCAAGGAATTCATCAAGGCAGAACCAAACATCCCTGAGGCATGAGTAATCAATCATGCAGTCGGTAGTCAACCATGATGTTTGTTCTAGTGGCATCAACCATGAACTGATGGCTTTTAAGGATTTCAGGGGAATGGAGGGGTTTTACTGAAGCGGGTAGGGCTGGCTACTTAGTGTTTGACTGATTCATAACTAATTGTAAATAGAATGGGCAGAGTCTTCTTCCTGCTAATTATTTTTCGTTCTAAGGAGGATTACCAAACATGAGGATTAAGGTTTGGAAACGTTCAGAGTGCCCAGTGTTCAGGAGGTGCCCTGTGCCTTGGCTGTACCCCGGAGGTCCCTTCATTCGCAGCCAGGCAGGCTGCACAGTCAGTGGCTTCGCAGTGTAGACTGAAGAGAGAGTCTGGTCCCTCAACTCTCTCCTGTGATCAGTTGTCTCATGAAGTACGTTTGTCCCGTATGTGTGAACAGGAGGATGAGACTCTGCCTTCAGGAGTCTACAGGTCATTGGCACAGGCAGTTCTGGAGTAGAACCAGCAGACAAGCTCTCAAATCTCACACACTGACCGCGACACACAGGCTCCGCCCCTAACAGAAGTAATCTCACTCCGGACTTTTGATGAAACTTGAGAGCCATGTCTCCGTGGTAACAGCAATCCCCCACTAGACGTCATTTGTATCATGTAAACACCACACTTAAAAAAATATATATTTCAGATTAATATCAATAAAACGAGGAATTATAAATCCAGGGTGCTCCTGTAAACAGCCCAAGAATCCCACCGAAGTCAAGCGACTATTTTATGTAATTCAATTACCGATTTTATGGCCAATGAAACTTCTAAATGAATCTGTGGATGACGTAACCTCCGTCATTCAGAGGGATGTGAACGGTACGTCAGCCTGGATGCCGATTTGACTCTGTATGTACAGAGGCACATTACCATGATCACAGGCCTACGCTACTATTTTCTGTGATGTTGCAGTTATCCGCCGTGGGGATTAAAATAGTATCACACGAGGTTAGTTGAAGTGCCTTCGGAGCAGAAACTCTGGGCTCCAGCCTGGGTAAACCCGTGCATTAAAACACCCCCGTATTTGTACATCGTTTTTCCACTTAATAAAAACATGGTCGTAAATAAGCAGTCACATCCTTGAAAGGGAATTAATATTTTTCATGCTTGTTATTTATGATGCCTAATCTCCTGGAGTCCATCTCCTCATTCTCCTCTTACCCCCCCACCCCCACCCCCACGATGGTTGCTGAAATGCGCTGCATGGAGATCCAGCGGGCGCTTCTGTATCACAGACACACCGCCGTGGACCTCGCCTCTCCCATGGAGCCTCTTCGACACCTCACAGAATCATGTAGCTTTCCTTTTTTTTAATTCTAACGTTTCACCTCGGCGCACCATGAGTGACCGGACATTGCCTCCCCCCCCCAGCATCCGCTCCATGCCAACGTGCCGAAGGTCAGGCAGGAACGGATAAAGAAGCTCGCAAGGAATGCGACACTCGCTGCAGGCGTGTCATCGCATTCCAGCGACCAGGAACCAACTAATTAACTTTCTGCTGAGGACAGAACCTGAGATAACATCCCTTCCTTATGATCCTGAAGGTTGTCCAAACACATGACCCCCCCCCCAAAAAAAGAAAAAGTATGACCCATCTGTTCAGGGCAATGGGACGCATTAGGTGGTTGTGTTTTAATGAATCGCACAGTAAGAAAAATATGAAATTTGTGCTCCTGTTCAGATTTAAATGAAGATCAGCTTTCTAATGCTTTTTGGCAGCACTGCTTCTTCCGGGGACGTCAAGATCTAAATTTATCACTGAAGCCTGGAAAGCAAAAGGTGATGAAGATGAAAGATTGATCCTCGTGGGAGGAAATTTCCTTTTTAGATAATGGGCACAGAAGCGTTCAGTGAACCTCACTGGCTATACATATCCTCCTGGTGTCCATCTTGCGGTGTTATTGCAGAGATCATTGTCTTCATGAGAATCCGCATAATTCTGTCTGGGGTGAACTAAGAACAACACAGAAAGAGCCCTGTTATACTGAGGGAATTGCCTCTATGTACAGCAAGATAAATTTGTCTTGTTTTTTGGAATTATACTAACAAGTTTGTCAATAACAACACAAGATACACAAAAATCATTTTTGGGTTTTGGCAAGTCATGTGATTATTCTTAATTGTCGAACTGTGGTCTGATTTGCATACCTTTTGCTCACGAGCAGACGCCTGTGGGTAATTATCCTGTGTAAGGGAATCCCTGAGGTGTGCGGTGAGCAGTTCTTGCCATTTCAGCACCCCCCCCCCCCCACCCCACCCCCCGTGAGTCACACTGATCCTTGACTTGTATTCAGCTCCTCCATCCAATTTCCATTCAATTCCTCGAATCAAGGTCCATCCCTGGCAGCAAGCGCATGAAAACACGCCATCGCGTGGCTCAGAATGTCACACGTTGAAACCACACAGCTTGCAAATGAGACCCTGGGGGGGGGGCTGGGTTTTGCGGTTCCTTATGCCAAACCTTTTCAGATATGAGACGGCTGCGGACTGAATTCAAATCGAGCCATGCAGAAC
The DNA here is from genome assembly GCA_026781145.1 of Hippopotamyrus pictus. Classification (NCBI taxonomy): domain Eukaryota; kingdom Metazoa; phylum Chordata; class Actinopteri; order Osteoglossiformes; family Mormyridae; genus Hippopotamyrus; species Hippopotamyrus pictus. The sequence goes on from JAODLC010000043.1 coordinate 15,702,078, forward strand.
TGCCTCCCATCCAGACCATCCCCTGACTCCTACTTCCTGGCTTAACTTCCAGATAGCTCTCACCCAGTACTGCAGTCCAGGTTAATAGACAATGGATGAATGGAAACAGAACTGGGATTAAAAATTGGCCCTGTGATTTGAGGCCTCCCACAATAAATTTGACCTTTGCACATGGAAGGGGGTGTCCCACGATAAGCCTGTCTGTCGACCCGAAAGTTGCATTGTGCGCCAGAAGACACACAACAAAGGTCTGCGAGAAGGAACCACCACTGCCCTTGTTTCCAGTACGTTCGGCCATTTCCATTCTCTGAGCATGCAGATCGATTAACTAACCTTAATGCTTCTTTGACAATCACCTTATTACACTACACAGGTGTGTAAATGTTACCTTTACGTTTCATTTTCCCACCTAGGCGGCAAACATTTGCATCCCTTTATTTAAATCTTTATTGCCTTATTTGCGTGCTTGAACAGATCCACACATGAGCCAAAAGATCCAAAGGAACTCTTCTCACATTTCCATTTTTATCTGAACCTGCTAATTGGGGGGAAAGAAACGTCAAGGAGCGTCCTGGATAACCAGCTGGCAAACACCCCGCATTCCTGAAGAGGTTACGGAGGGACATGAACGTGCCAAGGAGCCGGAGGTCCCGCGGAAAGTGCTGGAGAGGTTACGCAAGGTCCCAGTGATGCGAGAACATGCGGGAGCTGGACGGGGGGGGACAGGAGCAGGAGATAAAACCTCACTTGGGGAAATTCACACTCCGCCTGCAGGGTGTGACTTCTGCAGCACAGGTGTGGTTCACTCTCTGCATTTTCATCTCTAGGCTTTCGGACGATAATATTACCCACCCATGAGTGAAATCCTACCCGCAGTCACAGCGTTAGGTTTGGCCCTAAATGCCCACAGAGATGGTGCTTTCCAATCTCACACCACGTATATACCAAGGTACATCACTGCACATTATGTAAATACCAATTTACCGGTTGCAATCTGCACTGATTTGCGCTGCTGATTATATTTTGAAGTATTTTATTATCTTTTATTTTTTTATGTTCTGTGATGATTCGGATTCAATAACTATCCGTTGTCATTGACAGAAAGGAGCTGTCAAGTTCAATTTTTAAAATTTAATGTCTATTGTATTTGGAACACACTGGAATAAATGAGATCTCCCCGTCTCGTCGTGGGGTTTCCTCCGGGTGCTCTGGCTTCCGCTCACAGTCCAAAAACATGCTGAGGTTAATCTGAGTTACCAAATGGCCCATAGATGTGCATGTGTACAGGAAATGGATAGATGGATGGAATTATAATCATATAAATATCTCTGTCTCACACACACACACACACACAAATACCATTTTCTCTGGTAGATTCTGGCTCAACAGACCGCAGCAGCTCACCATAACGATCACTGCCTGCAGTGACTGTGCAGTGACTGTGCAGTGACTGTGCAGTGGATGTGCTGTTTGTGGTCTCCGGGCAACATATAGTTATGTAGATATTAAGATTACATCCGTGGCAAAAGAGAAACTTTTTTTCTTTCTTATCTTTAATAGCATAATATGTATATGTTTTGTTCCCCAAGTGTGCTTCGGCAATATTGTTTCTTATGGTCATATCAATGGGTGCGTTCACACTGCAAGAACTTATTTCAGGAACCAGAAACTTTTTTCCAGGACCAGGAACTTTTGTTGTGTTCACTCCACAGGAACTTGATTGTAGTTCCTCAGAGGCAGTTCCAGAACCGTTTTTTTTTTTTTAGTACCTACTCCAAACGCAGGACTTTTCATTCGAACACAAAGTACTTACAGCGATAGCTTGATGATTGGTTGATCACAAGCACTGGCGCTAAAACTTGGAAGTTATGCAGAAGTGTGGAGAAAATAGATTAATTAGCAGAGCAAAAATTGAGCAGATGGAATAATATTTTTACAGTTAATAAATTTTTTGTTTTTGCTTGCATCTCCATATTTCTGCATTGGTAATCGATAACCAATATACTCTTGTCTAATATCACAGGTGCGGCAGTGAAACTTGGCAGCGCTTATTAGCAGAATAACATTAAAATAGTTTTCACTTCTGTAAACCTGAAAGACTGATCCGGCAGTCAGATTTAATAATGACATATATACATGTCGTAGATCGTATGAATAAAATATAAATAAAAGGCTGTGTCCTGTTTTGATCATGAATAACTTGACAAAACAACTTGTTCACCCTCCATTGTTTTGGCATGGTAATGCAGTTTTGAATTATGTGAAGTTTAAGCTATGAGCTTTTTGTGTCTCCCTTGCTTATTTAGCATAAAAGTCCCGGTTCTGTGGTGCGGTGATTGGCCAGTTCCCAGTCAGCCCAGGAACTTGTAACCAGGAACCAGGTTCTGCAACTTTGATGTGAAAGCGCCTAATACAGCAAGCCTATTTGAACTGAATACCCAGGTTCAATGATTTACCGTGTGTTTTCTTCTTAAAATAGCCTTGAAGGCTATATAGGTATTTAAAACCGGAGCTTTTCCTCTGGATGTCCACATCTTACAACTTTTTTGTGTACTGAGTAGCACTTGATTACTCCCCCGTTGTTCAGACATTGCAAGTCAATTTCTGCTCTGTTATGCAGTCTGTGTGTTGATTTGCTATAAGACCTCCTTTTTTCCATCTGCAGACAGGCCTTTCTTCCTTTATCAGTGCGAAAATACTCAGAACTAGGCTTAAAAATACTCCGGGCTATAGCCCCAGGTGATCGGACCTAACGACTCCGATGGTGAATGGCAACCTTCGACCGTATCATAGCAACACCCACAGTCACAGGTTTCAAACAGTATGTGATGCCTGCCTGTAATGTATCTATCATTGGGTCACTGGCACCATTTACCTGCTTGGGGTAGGAAGGCCTCTTTGCGGAGAGCCAACTCAGCCAGGGTTTACGTGTGAGATAAAAGCACGCCCTGTCGCACTCTGATTCAGGTCACACATCGTCCTCCAGGTATCCATGAAGGCAGAAAAGCACTGCTCTGAGTTTTCCTGATTGCTTCTCCCTCGTACATTTCACAACAATTGGCAACAAACATGGTTGCTTTGAAATTACTGGTGCTTGATTACACCCTGTTAGGTGCCGATCAAGTCGCAGACTCCAAGCTGTCCGGATGGTGGAAACAGCACTCTGGTTTGCTGATCTTGTGGTGGATGGCGTGAGCGTCACACCACTGTGTAACATCTCCATGAGCCAGCTGTGGCCAATCATTCGACGGAAGTCTCAGTGGTTGGTGGCAAGTTTGTGTGGCTTCAGGAAAGATTTCTGGGACTGGAAGGCAGCCTGTGTTGCATGCCAGAGGACCCCATCGGCTCCATTTCTTCTGCTTGCCCAGCGTTTTGAGCATATTAATGTTCACCTTGTTGGGCCCCTTTCCTGATTCTATGGCCTCGTGCATCTGGTCACCGTAGACAGGATAACAAGGTGGCCAGAAGTCAAACACTTGACAACCACTTCCACCACTAACGTGACCAGAGTCTTTATCCGCTCCTGGTTCGCATCTCAGCCACGTTCTATCCTGCTGGACAAGGCCACTGCATTCAAGCCTGAGCCCACACGTCATCACGACTCGCCCCAGTCCTGGATTCCATCTTGCCTGCAGCTGGCGAAATATGTTTTGTCCAGCATGATACACACCGGGACCCACTGACGCCACCGTGAGATGCAGGACAACACGTCTCTGTGAACGAGCTCAAACCAGCGCACAGGGAACTAATTCAGCATTTCACTCCCACTGATACCCCTTGTAGGGGTCGACTCCCCACCCACCAGGTCACGGTGCTGGGGGTGGTTCCCAGGTGATCTCTGATCCTTGCCCCACAGGTACGAACGGGGGCGGGTCGAGTAATGCGGACTCCGCCCAAGCTGTCAATGCCTGTGCTGGTGAATTCTGGGGGGGGACTGGTTTGGCGGTGGACTATACCACATAATGTCAAGACGTGGAATTCACTCAACATCATTTGCCGATGACATGTGCTGTTGCAACGGTGATTTGCTGAATTTTTCTGAGTGCAAAATTTCTGTTTTATCAAGCGACCATCAAGAACTACATTTCTTTGCTCACAAACCCCTTAGCTGCTTTCAAAATGTATAACATTTCATCTAAGCTGAAGAAATATTTTTCTTTCAGCTGTAAACAATGTTTGCCTTTGTTTTTTTTACAGTATCAGCAGAAATGTCTAACTATAAAAAAATGAAGACAGCCATGATGCAGGGGTTTACAGTTTAATATTATCTGACATAATTCAACAAAAAGGTGTTTTGCCTCGGTGGATAATGGAAACAAGACCTCTGTATATAATGTTTTCGGAGAAATGTCATTTTCCTAGATGTCTCACACACGAAAAATCCATTTAAGTAGGCCGTGAACGTGAGTGACAGGCAGAATGATCTGGTCCATCAAGGAGGGAGTGATCTTAGCTGACCTCTGCGTTTCCTAGTTACCTTTGGCCCCAATCATTTTGGATAAAACACCCTTCATTCCTCAGGAAAGGGACAGAAAGGGAGTACAGTTCATGCCGTGCATAAAGAAACACTGTCCTTCAGTGACTGTTTGAAAAAAAAAAATAGGCAAGGTCACGTGTGCCACTCGATTCGTACATGAGAGACTGTTTAAAATGGCTTCGAAGATTTGATTTAGCTGAGCATTTGTGCTCCCAAAATGGCAATTTCCGTTTGTAGGTTAACAAGTTCACGACTAGGACACACCCATGCGTGCGGAGACACTGCGGGTATACTGAAACGATTCTCACCCTCAGGGAGCTTCGTCCAGAGACTTACTCTGTTTTTATTCGGAAATTATCTGTTACTGACATCCTTATTCCTCTGGCTGAAAGTCAACACTGGCTCCAAAAGATCTTTCAAAAAGAATCCTATGAATAATTATTATTTATTAGCCATCTAATAATAATATCTACAGCACCATAAGCACAATCTTCAAATGAACTTTACAGTGCTACTGTGGTATCTTCTAACAACTGTCTGTATTCACGTGATTATTGATACTTCAGGAAAGACTTATTCCAACATTCTCTATCTGCAATGTATTTGCTTTTCCAGCAGGTTCATCATTACATCCAACCATATATGTTGAATACACTAATAAACTCTTTAAGGCTGTACTTGATGTGGAGACTGATTCTCTCTCTCTCTCTCTCTCTCTCTCTCTCTCTCTCTCTTTACTCCCATTGATCTGTGAACTGTTTTCAATACTATTTTTTTAATGACAATTAAAATGACAAAGTGCCTGTCAGACTTGCCTGAACAAATAAAAAAACATGCAGTGTAGGGACGTTAGCTTTCTGGTATTTCGTTAGTGTCAGTGTGCATTACATTACAGCCACGTTTCCAAACCAATCACATCACAGTGAGATATTTTTTGTGAGCTTTGCTGAAAATGACTCATCCTTATAAAAAGCACAGTTGCCAAACCTCAAACTTGTGTTTTCATAAACACTGCGGAAAACAAATCTCCCAACAGATTGTCTCCATCTTGTGCTGTTTAAAATGAATCTCAGGTGGATTTTTTTTCAGTTCTCTCATATCACAGTGTCAGGGCTTATTCAGCTAGTTAATGATACATGTAGCAGAAATTCTCTGGATACCTGTACTATTTGATTATGTGTTTTGGAACAGCACATCACCGAATGAAAATTGTAGATATGAAATGATCGTTTAGTGTCATTGTTCAGATCTTACTAAATTGCTTTAATATGGAGTCTTTCTGGGTACAGTCTTGATTCATGCTCCCTTTGCTTCGAAGGTTCAATGGCCAGATGTTGCCAGAAGTCATGTAGTAAAGAAGGAATGGTAATCAATGTAAAAGTGAAATCAAAGAAGCCAAAATCTCCCAGCAAATAGACACCAATCAGTTATTGTACCTGGCTGTTAAATTCTGGAATACAGATACCAGCTCTGATGTCAAAATTATATGAAGCAAATTGGCAAATGTAAGTTTAGCTTGTGGTTTAACCTTTGGCTTTGAAAATAAAATTTTATAGTGAGGGCTGTTTATTTTTCTATTCTGCTTCCTCACAATAGAATTACGACACAAAGATGAGCCTGTGTTAATCATATTATCTGTCTAAAGCCCCTAATTATTCCTCACGTGATCCACTGATCTAATCAAAGCCAGCTTTGAGCAGTAAAATCTCCCTGTAGGGAATCAACTGGAACCTCTGGTATTGTTTTAAGGGCTGTGGATTCAGACCTTTCCCATAAAAGAAAATGCATACAGTACTTGGATTAAACGTTTGATGTCTGTAATGATACAAATTTGTGCATGTTTTTTTTTTTTTTCCACCAAGGCGTGATTATAGCAAAACCTGCAGTATCTGAACTGTCATACTCCACAAAATCTGTGTCTGTCAGGATTCGTACAAAACGGTTGCCCTGTGACTTCTCGCTGTTTCTAACTGGTTACCTGCAACCACAGAATAGGTTTGCAAATGTTTCTGTTCAGAAAGTGCTGAATGCACATAGCAGTGTATCTGTGTATATTCTGTTGACACCTCATCGCGCTTTGCATAATTTTATCCCCAGATAAAAAAGGAAAACACATATGCTTTCGACTTTCAGTTACTTTCATACTTAATAATTTACTTCGCTATGTCTCAGTGACCAACCTTTAGCGTTAATACAACTTTCTGTGCTTTGTATGCTCTCGAAGTGACATCTTTAGACTGAGTGGCAGGCAAAGAACAGTGGGAAAAACACTCAGAGGCGCAGTGTTGGAAAGTGTTCCGGTTTTTTCCCGGCTGAAATAACCTGCTTCGTGGCTTCCAGCGACCTGCTTTGCCATGTGCAATCAGATTGCATGTCATGACAGTCGTTTCACCTTAGATACCACTGTGTGTGTGTATGAGAGAGATCTAATTATAATTACTTAATGTAAAATAATACAATATGTAAAAATCGCGTATGTATTTTATTGCATGCTATAGGTATGTATGACATGCAATTTAAAGTACGTCCGTTATGATAAACTGCGTAAATAAGCGGATCCCATGAATGTTTATGTTGCTGTTTATAGGACCCACAGGCGTGCGGTGTCGCATCCCCTGGACCGGCTCCACTGCGCCACTCGGACCTGGATGACTCACCCACCTGATAGCCTGTCATTCAGAGGGGATAAGTGGAGCATCAACCTTAGGGGGGGACCCGAGAAGAACAGCTGCTCCTGAACTCGGCAGTTCGTTCGCACCCGGGCTTTAACCCGCCCCCCGACCGACCGCCTGCCTCACGTAAGAAAAAAGAAAAAAAGGATGGAACGATGCCCTGTTTTTGACAGCTAAGCCGGTCAGCCAGTGGTGTGTGGCTCTGCTTGGGGGGTGGGGGCGGTATAGGGAAGTCCGAGCCCGCTTCGGGGGAGGCGGGGTGGTAATTAATGAAGGGCAGGAGGGGCGGGTGATGCGCTGAGGAGGGGAGCTCCGGCGCGTCCCGGCGCAGCGCTCACCGTCAGCCGAGGCGGCGGCTCCAGGCAGCGGCTGGCCGAGCGCTCCGCCCAGGTAAGGGGGCACCGCCGCTGTTCACCATCTTTCTATCGTTTATCCGGTAGGTTTGTGTTAAGATAAAATGGGGAGAATGCAGTGCACATGCATGTGAGATGGGGGCTAAAATGGGGGCCAGCGATGGTAAGGGGAGCGAAGCCGCCGGCGCGGGAAGCTCCTTCTCCGTGGAGCGTGGCGAAGCGCTGGCCGATCGCAGTCCTGGATCTGCCCTCCTGGGTTAAGCTTGCGGGGCGCAACCGAGCTCCGTGTTAACTCGTTAACCAAACTATCCGACAGCGTCGTTACTTTAACGTCCACTATTTTTAGCAGCTTTTTCGTTCGTCCACGCAGCCAGTCCGCAGTCTGCACCGGACGTTCGCCGGAACCTGCCGAGCCAAACCTTCGCGTGTGTGCCGGCCGCTGGACCGCGGCGGATCGCTTTGGTTAATATGTCTGACCGAGCCGTGAGTGGGGTCACCGCAGCCGGTAAAGCTGGGCGATGGTTAAAGATGACCAGGCTCTGCCAGCCCGGGCCTGCTGGCCGTTAATGATAAACCGGCCAAGCTGTAGGACACTTACGGTCATAAAGAGGCAGGCATGGCCGTTGCTCTTTATCGTGGCAAATATCCGATAAGCTGCTGTAATGCACGGCTGCAGTCATAAAAATGCATGCACATATCAGCCGGACAGTGTTTGCATGTGTATCCTATTGCAGTCGCACATTTTATATTGGGTAAAGTAGTTACACGCACATATTGCTGGACACGGAGAAACATAAAGGCATGCTTGGCTTTGCAGTGTATTCTTCCTTCTGACTTGTGAAATAAGGAAAACAAAGCGGCGCATTGTTTTTTTATTTTGCGTTTCATAAACCAGTAAAATGCATGGTTGCAGTAACGAAACGGCACGCATCGCTTGCATAGAGAGTGTTTGGGCATGCAGTTTGATATGCCGCCCGCCGCGAAGAAACTACGAAAAAATGTGTGCATCAGGACTATCTAATCCATTTTCATGTGTATGAACTATACCGGTGTCCCAGCTTGAATGCTCCCGTGGCCTCGCACGCATTAAAGCATGCAGCAGAATTGTAATGTTAAAATTATGGTAGGGTGATGATAGCGGGATCGGGTCAATATAATAATAATAATAATGATGATGATGATGATGATTATTGTGCAGTTTTTCGGGACATTGATTTGCATGAATGAGCTTGGAAAATGCAGATGAGACCCGTTTCACACCTGTTTGTGCAGAGTCTGATTCTCTGTTATGTTTACGACGTGCTGGGAAATGCAAACACGGGATGAATTTATTTTGAAAATGCAGCCTTTAAGGTACGTTTTAAGAGCGCCGTGCCGCTTTTTACTGACCCCCAGCGTCTCCTTCGGACGGCGGATGCTCATTAACTACAACGAGGCCAATTGTGAAATTAAAAAAAAAGAAAAGTAGTTTTAAAAGGTCAGTGCGATTTTTATAGAGGAACCGGTGTTTAATAAGTGTCTCTCCCTACCAGAGGCGGGAATAGTGATCTCACTGTTATTACGGGCATCTGTGCAGCCCTCCCTTATGGCAGGTGTTTTAAAATCTTACTTTAAACCACCGAATCACATTAGTCACATTGCGGGAATATGTTGAAACCTTACCTATCATTCAACTGGCTGTGCGCTCGGGGATCCGTTTCTATTCGTTTCAACTTTATGTAGCGTTTCATAACCCCAGCATGTTTCCTGAAGGTTTTTTTTGTTGTTGTCGTTTTTTATTCGGAAAGAAAACACCCTAACACCACTTCCCCGTTCTGCATATGCTTGTGTGTGTGTGTGTGTGTGTGTGTGTATAATATTTTGCAGGAGAAATGTGAGGAGTAATGCAATAATGTAATAGTTGTCATCTGTTATCAGCGATTACATAGGATCAGACAGGTGGTTTTTCATGTTGCTGTATGGCCATTGCAGTTTCAGTGTATTAAATTGGAACTTAACAGCATTACGTTTTTGTGTGTGTGTGTGTGTGTGTGTGTGTGTGTGTAAAAATCGCCTTTAATTTCCATTAACAAAGTAAGGAAAACAGCCAGTGATCAAAAAATGTCATTTCTAAAGAGTAACTAAAAGCAGCATAACCCGCTGTTTCCGTATAACATTAATAAGTTTTCTTGTAGTGCGTGATAATTAAATAGGATGTTGGAATTCACTTTAGCTGTCAGTCACGCTGGTTATCTTTCCCACCCAGAGAGCCTCAATGGGCGAACACTCACGCATGGATACTGTCATTTGTGACTGATTCATCCATAGCATAAATAAACTGTGTGCAATTAACCAAAGCCTCCATATCTGACATTTGGTGCCTTCTCACACTTTTGTGATCTCAGTAAAAACGTTATCTTCCTTTTCAGATAATGCTTCTTTTGAATGTAAAACACCTACAGTGTACCGGATTGCGTTTAACAGTTGCTGATGAAAGTAGAACTTGTTTATGACCCCACCTCCCTCCCCCCTCCCCCAAGACAGTGTGAGGAGCTTTGTTAGCTTAAGATTTAACTGGCGTGCAGAGCACTTATATCCAACTGAAAATACAAGTATATTTATTTATAGACAGCCTGTCTTGTTAACTTGTTTGGTGGACACTTTTCTGAAGACTTTCATTCGCTGCTAAGGTCCAGGCTGGCTGTCCCATGTTGTCACCTTTCAGCTGATGTTGCTTTGGGTGTTTATCGTGTAGCAGGATGTGGACGTTGTGCTCAGGGGTCTTGAGGCGTGAATGTCCTCCCCGATAGCCCGAGGCCCTTGCTGGAAAGGCGTATATCGGTTGAACACTTTGTTCCCTTGGTGGGTTTGGACCTGTAGCCTTTGGTGGACCGGTATCCACTGACGGCACCGGTGACTCCAGTCACGTGCCGCACCAGCTGCTCTCCTCTATATTAATCAGGATAAATGAAAACCCTGCAATCTGCCTGTGGTCATAGACCATGAAATCCCTGCGAATGTGACGTTAATCTTCCCTCTCCTCCTAGCACCCATATATATATATATATATATCGGCGTTGCATTTTCATTCGTTTGGAAAGTTTCGGCACTGCCCATTAGTGACTGCTGTAACGTGATCTTTGCTCTTTTCATTCTGGGGACACCTTTAATGGAAATCTCTTGCATGGTCTCCTTGGCAGAAGACAAGCGTACGTTTTCTCTGGAGAATATATTAACCGGCTGTTCATGGTGCCCAGTTCAGGGAACGATCTGACTTAGAAGCTGTTACTTCCCTGGGAAGGCAAAAGTTGATATTTGATTGTGTTTGTTTTTCTCTTCTTTTGTTAGGGAAGAAAGAGATGCTTTTTGTTTCCAAAATTAATTCATGTTGAACTGGTGAGTTACCTTCGCCTTCTGTTTAAATGTTCCTGTGTGTGTGTCTGTGCACGTCAATCTTTTATCAAACATGGCATTGTAGAAGACAGTGAATGTTAGTGTAATGTATACTCATGCTCGCATGCACCAAACAAACAATGTGGACATTATGTATGTACTTCATATTTAAAAAGCTATCAAATAGTTTATTTCAAGTGTCCTTAGGTGTACTTGATATGTTTACACTGTAATATGTCTACTGAAATTTCATTGTGTGGGACAAGGCCTTTATATTTAAAATAGGCTTTGTCCCAACAGATTTTTTTTTATTGAATGAAATGTTTTTTTTTTTTGTTTTTATTTTTTTTTTTACTTCTGAGACAGATGAGATTAATATCCAAGTCTTATGAGAATTTTCAGCTGACCACACTTGGCAAGTTTTATGCAAAACCTTTCAATAGTCTTTTTATCTTTGCTCACAGTGTTTGGGATGGAAAATAAGGTGTCTACAAATCTGTGGCATAAAGGCTGCTTTAAGTTAGGCTATTAGCTATTAGAAACTTTTTCAGACAAACCGCTAAATGGCGTAATCGCATCCTAGTCCATTATTGTTATGATGTATACTCGGGTAAATGCCTACAAATTTATTTTTTCAGCATTTTAGAAGATATCCCAATATATACAATGTGAATATTCCAATACAGATTTGGTTTAAGAATGCATAGGAATGTGAAAATGCAATGTTGCCAATATCCCAGTGCACCCCAGAACAGTGTTTCCTTCGCGGATGGTCTTACGCACGCAGTAGGTATTGGGGTTGAGGCTTGTTGTGCTGCACCTGGTTGTTGAACGGATCCAGTCACTCTGTTAGGGTGGAGCCTGTGGGCTCTGCTTGCTTAGACAGGGTCAGCATGAGGACTAAGGCTCCACCAGTGGGGGTGTGAAGACGAACGCCCCCTCTGGCAGGGGCTTATAAGACCATGGGGGTGTAGTGTGTGCTAGTGTATTACACACTGTGTGGCAGTGTAGCAGTTGCTTGTGGTCTTGTGGCCTCCATATCCCGCACTGCTGGGATGGACTGCTTCTTACCACTGACCCATTTTCCTTTCCCTTGAATTGTAAACGCTACCCGCTATCCTGGGGTGATGGAACCCAATGGGAGCTGGTTTGTGTCTCGGAGTGTGATGGGATCTCGACCCGCCTCCCACCTATGACAGTCGGCCATGGCTTACCCAAGCCGACCCGGAGCGTGGCCCGTTTGGCACGGGTGCTGCCGTGTACCACCATGTACCGCGGTTCATCAGGACGCTGGGAAGCCTGTACTGGGTCCACGGTGCACTGATCTGCTGGCTTCCCGATTAGAGGGAGAGTGCTTTAATTATACCGTGGGTGCTTCATGCTTATTAGGATGTACAAGAAAGAATAATCCGCTCACTTTTCTTGGACTACACGTGTAGGCTAAAAATACACGGGGGCTGTGGAAAGAAAAGCTATTATCTGCCCTTTCTAATTTCATCCCCCCCACAGGAAACGGATCGCTCTGCTCGCGCTCACCAAGCCCATGCCGCAAACCACTAAAGGGGGCCGCGCTTGTGAATGTAATTTACACTCCCCAATTAAACTGTCGACCTCTGCCCCATAGTATACGAAGTGACTTTCTTCGCTTTTTTTTTTTTTTAATTTTTTTATTTTTTCTTGGCGTAACGTTTATGAGCTTGCATTATGATCCGCAGCGTCACCGTCGTAGCGTGACGGCGATTTTGTGCTGAATCAGAATCGGGATTTTTCGTTGTCATTGCACGACCGTGCCCACGATGAAAAACTTGTTTGGCTCAGCTCAAACGGCAGCATCAGTGAACGACAATAAAGACGCGTGTCGAAGGATAGGAAACGGTAAATGACACAAGGCTGGGATCTATGATAAATGTTTGAGAGCGCAGGGTGGTAACTTTATGGATTAATAGGTCAGATTGTTTGCGTGTGCCTGAATATGTCTCTAAGCAGTTTGGTTTAGTGACCAGACCAGGCATTTCCCCTCCAGAGGGTTAATTTGCTCTCAGCACAAAGAAACGCATGACTTCTTGCTGGGATCAGATGACTTAATTTGAATTCAGAATGCTGCCCCCCCTCCAATTTTGTTTTTGGTTATATTTTACATTCTGTAGAAATAACATATTTAATCAATGAAAACAAACCAGAATAAGCTAGTAGCTGTACCTCCTGAGCTTCGTCAGTGTTTAATCTGGAGGAGTATGCTGTCCCGGGAGCGGAGCAGAATGTCAGCAAACCACGTTCGGGGAATCCGAACCAGACCGTCAAGCGCTCGGGTCTTTAGCCATGTCCCCACTTATGACCGTTCTCATTTGGCGGATGTCCTCCAGGAGCTGACTTGCGTGCCACGAGAGTCATTACTGCCGTAATTATTCGCTGACCATCAGATGGAATGCCTTGTTTGCGAAGGGCGTAACGGTGACCGGCGTAAAAATACGAGTTCGCTAAATCGGATAAGAAAAGATGGCGGATCGGGGGGACAAACAGAGGCAGCTCACAGTTATGCTGTTGGGGGGGGAGGCCTGACTCGACCATACCAAATGCACCGCTTTTGATCGTGGTTCACAGGTGTGAATACTGAGGCCATGGAAAATACCGAACGAACAGCCAGAAAGTCCGCCACGTGCACGGGGGGGAGGGTCCTGAGCTT
>JAODLC010000043.1:15724644-15737448 GCA_026781145.1 Hippopotamyrus pictus
AGCCGCACTGTAAGCGTGCACAGTTACCTCTGTGAAGCCGCACTGTAAGCGTGCACAGTTACCTCTGTGAAGCCGCACTGTAAGCGTGCACAGTTACCTCTGTGAAGCCGCAGTGAAGCAGCTGCCATGGATGACTGTGGCTGGTTGCCATGGCGATGTGATGTCAGATAGGAGCAACATCTGTTTGGTGTTTGTTGAGAAGGGGGCTTCTTTTTCTAACGAGGCAAAGGGAAAAGTACCACACACAGAGCCTGTTAGCGGTGCCTCTGATGGCGCCCGTGCACGGTGTGGATTTCACGGGCATTCCCCGCTCGACGGGGAGTCTGGGACACGCCTGAGGGGGGTCTTGGGATGCCCAGTTTAGATATCTGTGGACGGGTAATGCAGAACTGCTGCTTTATTGCGTCTAGCTTTCATGTAAGAGTACTATTGACATGTGGATGCAGTGGGTTGAGGCCTGTGGGTACGAATCCACGAATCCTCGAATCCTGATCAAACACACCAGTGTGTCTCGTGCTGCTGAAAAGACTGTGGTTCCTCCCAAAATAAACCGAACTACTGTGTTCAAGTCCCCATGCGGATTAATAATTAATGACTAGCGGTGAACAATCGTGCGTTATTGGAAAAGGCACCGCTAATTAATTATAACTGCATGCCTAATGCCTACCGATAAATAATGTATGGGGAGAATTGAATTGTTTTATTACCCTGTCCTGAGGTCTCTAGTGCTGCAACCCCCCCCCCCCCAACACGAGAAGACCAGCCCGGTATCTGGTCCGCTTTCAGGACATGCCTGCGGTCAGCAGAGGGCACCCTCGTTTGCGGGCCCCACCACCTACCCAATCCATCTGTATAAGGCCACATTCTATTTCGGTGAGGCTGGAAAACATTCTGTCTTATTGCTCAGACCACATTATCTGGAGAGGTCCAGAGAAAGGGGGTGGGCAGAGGTTATTGGTACTTATTTGGGCAAGGAGAGGATTCGCTGTGTTTTTTTTTTTTTTTTTGATGCCTCGGACCAGCTGAGAACCGTCCGGCTAATGGCTAATGTCCGCGTCTCGCAGTCACCCACGGCTCCTCCATCCCCTCCTATAACAGCTTCTGATTCATGGAAAATCACGGCGACCTGCAGCGGACACTATTAGGATAATTGATTTGTCTTAAAAGCAGCTGGTCTGTGCTTTGAAGTATTACGATGTTATCAGTAGGGGGCAGTACTAAATGTCGGTCCTGTTTTGACCATTTTTGGGCAAGCGTGGATTAGGGAAACCTTCAAGCGGGAGGTTGCCGCCCCCCCCCCCCAAAAAAAAAAAAAAAATTAAAAATTAAAAAAGCAGAGATCCTCTTGGGACACAGAAAATCAGGACTCAGGTCTGTCTTTGTCCTTTGAGTGTCTCTGAGCGATCCAACGGCCAAAGGGGAAACATAAAGCCATGGTTGTATGTGTGTGTGTTTGTTTGAGAATTTTTGGTTTATGAGAAAACCAAACCATTATGTTCAAAATATTAAGAACGGCTTCATCCAGACCATGCTGGTCCGTGTCCTGGAAGTTATATTCTTAATCTGGGTACTAAACTTTGTCCCTGATGGATGGAGAATGACACGTAACCCTTTAAGACGTTCAGGAACCCCTGATTCAGCCTAAACTATTCCTGACCCTCGTTAAATCCAAACATATCAGAACTGAATCGTTCCTCTCCCGCTTGGACCACCGAGTCACATCATCTGACTGTGAAATTAATTTTAAAAACATCTGAAGGGCACTACAGACAGAGCAGAATGAGGTCATTGTTAATAATCAGTCACTTTAATTAATTTTCAATACTAGAGAGCAGTAAATATTATCAAGCAGGAGGCTTTTTGTGCCCGGCTGTGTCCTGTTATGGTGGTTGCTGAGTTATTCCCGTGTGTGTGTGTGTGTGTGTGTGTGTGTGTGTGTCCTCGCTGGGTCACTCCAGCTCCGTACCCTGGGGCCCTGCTCTCTTTAGCCGACGTCGATCCGGTTTCTCTGGCACCCGTAGGCTGTATCCGCTTCCGTGTGGCTGCCCGCATGCCGTGTTTAC
This sequence comes from Hippopotamyrus pictus, assembly GCA_026781145.1. Lineage (NCBI taxonomy): Eukaryota > Metazoa > Chordata > Actinopteri > Osteoglossiformes > Mormyridae > Hippopotamyrus > Hippopotamyrus pictus. Next base: position 15,726,708 of record JAODLC010000043.1, read on the forward strand.
GCTGGATAAACGTGCCGCACCCTGGGTAAATAACTCCACAGTGTCCTGAGCGGCTCTTTAGTCTCTCTTTCTGGGATATAAAGATATGAATCGACACCTATACTGCTTATGTGTGACAAATCAAATTTCAAAAGGTAGCGTTTGGGATATTTTGGGGATGAATCGTGAGCTCTGGATACTGCAGGTATAATCTGACTTATTCTGCATGCATGCGTCTGTGTGCGGCGCCCGAAGGCACCTGCAGGAAATCCCCTGCCCCGCGCAGTGGGTGTCCCCTAAGCCGTCACTGTGTGGACACAGGCTTGCGCTCCCTGTCACAGTTATTACCTCTGGCTCTGGCTACGATCCTGTCGCTCGCGACGGAGCTGCACCAACGGGAGAGGAGCAGCGTTAGGGTTCCGGTGCAGCAGCTTGCCGGGGACCCCCCACCAAGACAGACCCCCCCCCCCGCCCCCGCCCAGGGAAGGTGCGTCCGCTCGCACGGCACATTTCATTCACTTAATTGCGGGATTGGTTCCACGTCGATGATTAAGCCTTCTCCTTGGCGGCGACGCGTGGCCGTCTCAGATATTTGTTTCCGAAGGGTGTAATAATCGATGTTCTCCGCAGAGTGTCGTGTGATGTTTGCTTTGAAGAATTTTGGGGGGGGGCGGGACTAAAGGCATTGTTTATGGGCTTTGGAGGCAGATATGCCTGTTTCTTACTGTGCCTCTGTCGTCTGCAGGACAGACGGTCATAAAATCAGAAGCGAACTGGCAGTTTGCGAGAGTCCTCATCACAAGCGAACCATCAGTGATTTCATGCACCTAATTTCTCTGCATGTAATAAAGTCAGTATTGGGTCTGGGACTCCCGAATTACCCTCTCGCTGATTTTTATATTTTATTATTATTATTTTTTTTTTTTTTATTGTCTGGCTGAAGGTGGTGGGTGGGCATTCTGTGGGTCGGACTGCCATGCTGGGTGGGAGTCTTCCTGTCACCAGTGTGTGACATACGCACTGCCTGTCACCACGACGAGCGGGAAAGCGCTGATGTTTTGATCCGCAGCATCTTGTCGTGGCGTTGAGGAGGGGGGTGGTCATCAGGCGAGTGGTGGTGGGGTGGGAAGCGATCGTCCTTCCGCTGTTTCTGCGCCTCCCTCCACTCTGCTGAATGATGACTTTCTGCTTTCCTGTGTTGGTTCCCCTCCGGTTTTTCCTACACGTCTTCCTCTGCTTGGTGCCCCAATCCTCCTGCATGTTCTCCCCATGTCTCTGGGCTTCCTCCCGCAGTCCAGAGATGTCATCGCGCTGACCGGTGTATGCGACGGAGTGTCCCTACGTTTGACTGGCATCCTGTGCCCGGTTCTGTCTGGGACAGGCTCAGGCTCCTCTGTGACTCTGACCAGGATGAGCGGCTCTAGGCCACCTGAAGTACGTTTGTTGCTGGTTTTGTGTGGCCTGTGACTGCCTTTTTGTTCTGCCGGTCAATGAGAATGAAATCCCAGAGGAGCATCTCGAAGGGTCCAGTGTGCCGCATGCGACCTGCCTGTCTCAGCCCATTAGGATAGCCGTTCATCTCTGCGTGCCTTCCTCGCATGTCGTGGATTTAAGACGTTTCGGTGTGAATCTATCAGCGGTAAAATACGCTATGTCGTTAAACTGATGGGTAAAAGGTAACTGAAGGCCAGTTCGCAGCCCTGCCCCTGTTCTGAGTCGTTAATCTCTGAGTGATTGTTCCTGTACTGTGTCAGGACCAGATGAAACTGCACCACTGAGACTCTGGCTCTGCACTCACAGGATCCTGTTCCGGATGTTTCCCAGCGGTGCTGACAGGAATTATACTGTCACTCCCATCCATTTCCAAACCCCCTTACCCAGTGCAGACTCGCTGGGAAATTAGCCATAAGAACTTTTTTCCTTTTTCCCTTAAGATAAAGAATGTGATCGAGAATTAAACATGACTGTGTTCTCTGTCTCTTTTAGCGGCAATAAAAAGGAATTAAAACGGCTCCCCTTTCAGATGTTTTCGGGCCTCTGCGCTTTGATTAACGGAGCTGCACCAAAATGGACTTGCAGGTCATCTTATTTAAAGGGGGCTGCTGTGGCGTCTCCAGCCGTGTGAAGGTGCACATGAAGGCTCCCGCGTCTGATCCCCCAGCCCGACATCAAAAGCGGGGGCCGCTCCCCGAGCCTGTCATCTGCAGCTGGCCGCCCCCACCTTCGGGGCCGGGGTCTGCTTCCCCCTCGTTAGCCACCGGCAGATGAAATGCGGGGGCGTTTGACGCCGCTGCCACGGGAAGCCTCCGTGTGTCCCCCCCCGCCCCACGGCTCCGCTTCTGGTGTGATCTCGTGCCCGGATCGTGTCGCTTGCTCCGCCTCCTGTCGCTTGCCCCGCCTCCCGTGGGAACCTCCTTGGCGAGGTGGCATTGCCGTGCCCAAGTCCTCGCTGCCTCGACTGTGATCTGCAGCCTTGCCAGTGAACATCTTGTACCGTAATCTCAGCTTGTTTTTTCCATGGAAGCATGAAATTCTGGGGATTTTTCTGTGTGCAAACAGGTTCTCTCTTTGGATGTGAATATCGGTCTGATGAGGTTCTGAAAACGAGAACTAAAGGTGAACCGTGGCTGGTGACCGGTACAGACACGTTTTGAATAATCTGGCCTCTGTGTTCGGATTTTGTGAGGGACATCTCATGGGTAACGTGGCGGGTGGGAAGGTCTTGTGTTTAATGAAAGTGTATTTTATTAGACAGATATGGTTCTTTCGCAGTAGGGGGCAGCGTGGAGGCTAACGGCGATGCCTGACGACCCCTCTGCACCCCCCTTTCATTCTCTCTGTCTCTCCCCACAGATCCGTGAGCAGCCATGACAAAGCTGTACGAGTTCGACTGGCAGAAGCCCATTCCGGAGTTCATGCAGGAGGGGGCCATCTTCGACAGGTTTGAGGGGGTGAGAGCCCATAAACCCCCCCCCCCCCCCGATTTGGCCAGAACATCTATCGCTTTTCCTCTTCATTACGATACGAATGTGACTGTCCTCTGCGGTGGGCCAGGCCCGCATCTGCCCAGAGGCCTGGAGTTAATGAAAAGTAACGGGCTCCCCGGGGGCCATGTGCCCTCCTAAACCCGTTTTCCTGTGGGAACAAGGAGCGAAACGTGGCGCCCCCCCCACAGCATTTTCAGAGAGTGCCACCTGCTGGTTAGGGGTCACCGGCGCCGCTAAGTGTCCAAGTGTCACGGGGAAAATAGCAGCCGCTATATTTGTGCGGCACATCATGGAAAATCTGTGTTCCCGTGGCTACCGCTACCTTATATAGCAATGGCCTGGACCCTTGCCAGGGGGGGGTGCTGCTTCCCACTGTAAAATAATTTTCGGTTGGATGGATCCATTAAGCATGTAGGATCCACCAAAATGAAAAAGGTTCAAAATGTATTTTGTTTGTTATTAATAAGGGTGGTTGTGGGTATTTTTAGTAAGAGTATAATTTAGTATGAAGTGACCCAGGCTCTGGTTCCAAAGCAACTCCCTCTCTGGGTCCTTCAGTCGACCTCCATCTGCTTCGGAAACCGTGTTTTCCTGAGAGCATAGCCAGAATCGCCGTGGAGCTTGACTGGCAGGGCAAACTGCATCTGTAAACCTAAGTTGCTGTTTCTCCCTGGGTTAGGAGGCTGAGTCTCTGATCATAAGGTCACCGGTTCAAATCCCGGAGTAGCAGAGCGATGTCATCGTTAGGCCCCTTGAGCGAGGCCCTTATTGTCCATTTACTCCAGGGACTGTCTGACCCTGCTTTCTCGAAAAAATGTACGTAATGTACAAAAATGTACAGATAAAGGCGTCTGCTAAAATAAGTGGAATGGATGGTCGCAGAAAGTCATTAGCAGGGCTCGGGTTTTCACCAGCGTCTCCGTGGGGGGTGGGGGAATCCTCATCAGCTCCTGCTGCCCTCGGTAATGTTTACGTACCTGATGCTAGCTGTTTCTGCCACCTACCATCTCGGCAGAGATAAAAGGGCCTTAATTTGCAGGATAGTTCACGTGTCGCCGTAGGAATGCGCTCCGCATTGCCAGGGATACCCGGTGTACGGTGTCAACAGGCAGCGGTGACGTAAAAATAATACGCGAGTGAAGTCTTCAGAGGTGACGCCGCGGTTTATGTAGCTTGACGGGATCTGCGGCCCCCAAAGCACTTGGGGGCGACATGTCGGGCTTCCGTCACGCTGCAGTTTTACCAGCCCGGTTTGCCCATGTGCGGTAAAGTCAGACTGCGCTGACCGTCCAGACAGTGAGAACCACTATAATTAATGTAATTGTGACGAAAGTTACTGTGCGTCAGAATGAAACGTCTCTCTCGAGCGATTCCTGCCTGTTTCCATACACCGGCATCACAGTAACAGAATTCATCGGGCGGTTTACTGAATAACCCTAGCTTGCTCCTTGTGGATTTCCTTGATTAGTACTTCTACTGGTGCTGCTCTGGTCATTGTAGTAGTAGTTTTAAGGACGGTGCTAATATAATCCATCAATCTTCCATAAGCACTTATTCAGTACAGCATCACTCTGAGTAGTGTTTATATCAGAAATGTCTGTGTAGTTCTCCCAGCTTGTAATTATATTCCTTTGTTAGTAAAATATGCCCCGAGTAGTAATTGTTTTTTGTCTCATTAAGTGTCATGGTTTTGCACACACTTGGGGGGCGGTGTTACTCTGTGCTTCTCTTGCTGTACGGTTTAGCCGTTACCAGCTACGTTAGCTTGTCGTGCGTTCTTCAGAAAATTAGATTCGTTAAAATATTCTCAAAAGAGGAGGATTGACTGTTCTGTGTTGTCTTTGTTTTTTTTTTATATAAAATTAGGATCGTTTATTATTAAGTACGTTTGGCACTCAATGTCAGATGCTTGTTTTTGTGTTTTGGGAGTTTATTCAGTTGACGTTCGGACGGGGCCGCATCTCAGGGTCCTTAAAGCACAGTCTGGTAAAATGCGCGAGGGACATTCGGTGGCAGTCCATGTGGTTCCACATATGAGAAATGGCATTACTGTTAGAATTTGGCTAAATCTTAGCGTTTTCTAAAATTGTGGTCATTTGTTGGTCGAAGGTAAAGGTGCTTGGATTTTAGGGGCCTGTATTTAGTCTGGGTAAGTTGGCTTTTGTGCTCTTGCCGAAAGTGGACCGTGAGTCTGTTGGAATGATTATTGTGCCTCTTAGCCAATCGCGGAGCCACAGCCAAGGAAAATGGCGTGCTCATGTGACCGTGAAGGCAGGATGAGATGGGCAACCAATGGCGGGCAGTTAATAATATCCAGCATGGAGGATACAGGATCTGGGGGGCAGTCTGGAGCCGCAGGCTGGGTCTGTGTCTAGTCCTCAATGGGTCGTTTGTCTGTGGTCATGCTAACCTTTCCAAAAGCAAGTGCTTGGACCCTTTAGCTGGTCCAGTGCCGTCTCAAGCGGCTCACATGGAGCGCAGCTACCAGTACGCCTCTGTTTTGGACCCTGTCGCCATCAGCAGACACGTGACTGCCTCAGTAACTCGTGCTTTAGCAGTTATATCGGTATAATCTGAGCAAAACGGAAATGAGCAACGTGCCGTCTAGCTGCAATAACAGCCCCCGCAGGGCGTGGAGCTTTCAGGCTTTCCTCTGCTGCCTCCCAGAGACTGAAGGTTTTATTCCACTTGTTTTCCTGGCAACTTCAGCGATTTTGAACACAAATTAAGGTAAATGGTTAAGATTAAGTTAGAAGGAAATTGCCTCGCTGCTTTTTTTTTTTTTTTTTAAAAAAAAGACATGTTTGTTTTGTATCGTCTGACTAATGCTTGCAAGACAGTCGTGGTGTTATTCTGTCTGGCCAATGATGCACACATGACAGGAAAAATTAGCTTTGCTGCAGGATTTTTCCAGGTGATTTGAATCTTCCCCACTTAATTATCTTTCATAGTGATTCCATGCCACATTAACTTGGATATTGGTGTTCATTTTTTATACGTTTATGATTTGTTATGAACTGGTGTACCACGCAGAGACCCCCTGCCTTATCCCATATGCTGCCTGGGATGGGATCCAGACTCATCACGACCCTATACTAGCCATTATGAGGATTGATGGATGGATGGATGGATGGATGGATGGATGGATGGATGGATGATTGCATAACCGCCAGTTTCAGACGTGCATAGATGTAAGATGATGTTAAGGGGTGTGGATAGATGAGGACACATGAAACAAGTGAAAAAACAAATGAACAGACAAATGAACAAATAGATGAACAAATCCAGTTTCGTGTCCTGCGGGGCCCCTCAGACCACGGCTGTGAGCGTAGATGACGGGTGGATGGGGCTGATGAGGCAGCACAACCGTTTAGCTCCTTCCCCAGGAAAGGCCTGGGGGTGGGGGTGGGGGGGGGGTGCAGGATCGTGAGATTCAGCCTGCAACGCTCTGGCTCTCCACCAGCACTTGCTAGTGCTTCCTTAGTCCTTTGTGCAATGTTAGGGATCAGGTTATATTTGTGCCTGGTATCGGAAGGTGACCGGTTCAAATCCCAAAGTCATTTTGCTGTTAGGCCCTTGTTGCGAGGGTCTTTACCCCCAATTGCTCCAAGGACTGACCGACCCTGGTTTCTCAGAAACGCTTCACTTTGAATAAAAGCATATGCTAAATAAATAAATGTTGCTGCTTATCCCCAGCAGCAGCTCCCCTGCACCTTTCCATCAGCCCCCCGCCCCCGTCTGCCTTTGCTTCGGATCGCTGAGCCCAGTCACTCCCGATGGACACAGACTCTCGTCCTTGCGTCTGTGTAATAATGATGCCCTGTAATGAAGCATGCTGTCCTTCCTCTTAGGTCTGCTGTAATAATGATTCCCTGCTAAGAAAAGCCTTCCCTCCCCCATCCTGGTTACCGTATCTGTCTGCTGATTTGCCTTATCTTCCCCAGATTAAAAATGCCCATTCTGAAAATGCGCCTGCACCACAAATGCAAACTGAACGGCGCTGAGAGGTAACGCGGGTCCGCATCGGCGCGTCAACCGGAACCGGTCCTTCCCCCCCGGCTCCTCCGCCGCGCTCAGTCAAGCCGGCCTGCAACGTATCTCAGGGTGGTTATTTATTTGCCGTGAGACATATTGGCGTAATTAAAGGACCGTCATTCGGTGTAAACACCGGCGGTTTTTTTTAGCTGCAGTTCGGTGCCAAATATTCACCGCGATTGTGTTTGTGTGGGGGAAGGTCACCGGTAACCCGTGTTCATTTTGGAAAACGCCTCGTCATATTAGACGAGAAGACCGCGGTTCATATTAGGCAATTAGGAGTGTTTTCTCACCTAGTGTTCGTCCATGTCTGAGGTTCGTTTTGGTTTTTAATGTTTTTTTTTTTTACAGTTAACTCTGCATGCCTCTAAAGCATGAAAACGAAGCGCACGTTTCGGTTGCCCCGTAATGTTTTTGTTTTGATCTGACTGTCCTCATGTGAATCCAGAACGCCGTTTCCAGGCCTTTTTTCTGCCGCAACGCAACTTCCGTAAGGAAGCATCTTTCAACCAGTCTACTGCCACGACCCCCCGGCTGAGAAATGCTGATTCTGATCTGTACACAAGCAGCTCCTTGGTGCTGTACCAATGTTCAGCTTTGAGACGCTGGTCACTTATTAAATGCATGAATCCGCAAGTTGTACAGTGTAAACATTCGTGTGTTTGTGTGTGTGTTTATGATCTAAATCAGATAGCTAATCGGCGTAATAGTAGTGTTCACACAGATTTATGAAAATGTTATTGCTTGTTGGACAGGCAGTGTTACATGCGGTAACTTGCGCTACTGAACACTGAGTGCCAGGTACGTCCATAGCTGAGCAGAGTATAAATATGAAATGCCGAACTGCAAATATTTATTTATTGTTTAACATTTTTAATTTCCTCTTTTATAACATTTTAAAAATAGATCATACCTGCAATAAATAATTTAAAAAGGAACACAATTTTATTACCTGGTACTTTTTTATTCAGGATGTTGTTTACATAAGTATTAAGAGCAAACTCCAGTTCGCCTCACACAATAAAAGGCTTGATAAGGTGACGAGTGAAAGGACCTACCTTGACGTGGTAGCTATGGTAACCTCATTATACTCTGCCCGAGGCAATGCGCTTGCTCCCTATCCCCAAAACAAAGCAAGCTAAAAGATGGTTGGTTTCAAAATGCTCTGCTGGCAGCTACCGTGTAGCCAATCACTGTAATAGTTACGGTTACCTGGCTTTCTGATTGGCTGAGCAACTTCCCGTGTAATTTTCTGTTGAAAGTCTGTTTACATATTCCACTGACTATTTTTGACCTGTTGTAGAGGGTTATTGTGGCTGTGATTGGCTGGTCAGGGGATTTGTCACCTGTTTAGGATTAACTCGCTATTCACAGAACACCGCAGCATTCAGAAACACCCCCAAACATCCCTGCCTTCAGTAGGTCAGCTCCGCCTACAGCTCACTGTTTTTTAAAACGTAATACTTATGACAGTCTCCTTAAATAAACCAACAACGTTTGTGACTTCGTATTTACTTTATTCATAGTCTGGTTATTTTTTTTCAGGCATGAAATTTAAATCCACCCTTGTGTCTGTCTGCTGTGACATGTTTAGCTGGAGAAACTTTTTTCTTTTCTTTTTTTTTTAAATGGTTGTCATTTTAATTGCTGCTGCAGTGGGTTTGCAGAGTAATGAGGGATGCTGTTTACGGATTATCGAGGGAGAGAGACTGAGAGAGAGAGAGATCTCATTCCTGTCCTGTCCTTCACGCGTCACCTTTCATTGCCCTTACCTCTCACCATCATCCCTCCCCTGAGAAATGGTCTTTAAAAACACTTTTATATCCATAAACAGGAAGTTAACAGACTTGACGCTGGTGGGAATGCTGTGGTTTATCAAAGCAAGAAGAAAGTATGATGAATAAAATCCAGCTTAAATTTTAATGGAAATCAGTCTCTTCCCAAGGGTTTGCTGTTACCATATTGCATAACTGATGTTCACGGGTTACATGGATGTGTATTTGAGGTAACATGGGACAGTTTCTTTCTAAAGTTTGATTTTTATTGGTTTTGAGCCTGCATTCCTTTTGTAGAACTTCAGTCCCCCACGTGTGTTGGGTGTGGATTTTATATAAAATTATATAGTTTTTTTTTTTTAAGTTTTAAAATACCTGTCTCAGGAGTCTGCTGAAAATTGAGTTTGTGTAGAGGGGGGAAAAATGGATATTTTTTGCCTTGGAAATCTCACATCTGATTAACGCGATTGCCCCGCAGCGATGGCTGCTTGATTAACATCACAGATGCGCTGCCTTCCCACGAAATATGTAAATAAGGGTTAGTCCTCCTTAAGTGCAGTTACCGTTCACCAAAGTCCCATAGAGCAGCAGATGCCGCAGTCTCTCGCCGCCGGATCTCTGACGCCGTGGTAACCCACATGGCCAACAGGGGGCATCACAGTCAAGTGCTTGACGGTCCAGAATCATTAGCTGAAGATCTTTAAGCTTTTTGCAGTAGCGGAAAACACCCAAGATTTTTTTTTAATTTTTGAAATGACGTCACAGTATCAAATAGTAGCTGTAGTGAAATTGGAAGGTGTCAGACGCTGTTTACGTGATGCACGGCTTGAGATACGCGGGGGCAGATAGGGGGCCGGGCACGTAAACAATCTGTTGTCGTATTAACACTCCCATCACTGTAAATTCTGCTGACCTTCAGCTGTGCTTATAAGAACTTTTGATATGTTTAGATCATTCCCACCGCAATGCATGCTGGGAAGGTGGCTCACCCGCTGAGTTTATCGCTGTCTTTCTGGTCAGTCCTTCACAGACCAATCGGTGGCAGTTTCTGCTCAGGGAACCGTGGGCTGATGTCTTCCTGTGTTAACCCAATCAGAGCAATAAAGGGCCTTTTTGCAGGCAGCCTGTGTACCTTTCCGCCACTAAGCGGCTGATTGGTGCAGCTGGAGGGGCACAGCTCTCGTCTGCACATACGAATCACTAACATGGTGTTCGGGAGCATCTGTCCCATTGGTCGAGAGATGGAGACGTGTGACCACTCTGAAGGAGATTAGAATTCAGTGATGTTGACTGAACTGCATGGGGTGTGGCTCATAGGATTAGGATACTATGTCTGTGATCAGAAGGTTGCTGGTTCGAATCCCAGGGTCAGCAGAGTGATTTTTCATTGCTGGGCCCGTTGATCCATGTACTTAAGCCCCAGTTGCTCCAGGACCTGGCCGGCCCTAGATTCTTGACTCTTGATGTGCTTGGGGTTCTGGTGTACCGATACATGTTCCGGATACACAGCTCACTTCACGCCTCATGCAGAAAGCAGGGTGTCGCCGTGTTTGACCCCCTCCCTGCCCTGAACGCACCAGCATGGCAGCTGTTCATGCGGACGTGTTGCGTCGTCTTTGTATGCTTTCTCATGCGCTGCTCACCTGCTCTCTTTGTTTAACGGCAATTCAGGTCTTTCCTGGGTGGCATTATGGGAAGAGTTGTGTTTCCCTACCCTGGTAAGCCAGGTTTGGGCTGCTCAGTAGATTAATAGACAGATGGAACACAAGTAATGATGATATTTATAACAATGGTACCATTATTGTTCTTGTTATTATTGCTCTTCTACTCATTGTTGACCAATTGTAAATGCCACTATCTCATTGCTGTTATTGTGTTAGCAACCATTGTTCTCTCTGAGGTAATAAAGTGGGTCCCTAAAAGACTTTTAATCTCTCTATGTACAGACCCCCCCCCCCCCCCCCC
>JAODLC010000043.1:15737548-15753146 GCA_026781145.1 Hippopotamyrus pictus
AGGCCCCCCCCCCCCCCCCCAAAAGCAGAATGGCAGATTAAAGCCGGACTTCTCTTTGCGACCATTAGTCTTCTTAAAGTGTGGAAACTGGGACAAGCACCTAGGCTTCTCTTGGCTGCTTAGTTACCAAGACATTTCTTTTTGACGCTCTGTAGATCTGCCTGAAATGAACAAAAAGCGTACCATTCTGTCCGCTGGCTTGGATGAAGGCGACTCTTCTCTCTAGACTAATAGATCCATTCAGCTGTTGTGTGCTGTACCTCCACGCTAATGTTTGTGTTGAATGATCTTCGTAACCTTTCCACTTCGCGCAGTCACTAGCTATGGATGTCTAACAGCCCATGTTGTTGACCTATACTGCTGTTTCTGGGGCCCGACATAAGAAATTCAGCTCAGCCTCCACCGATGATCCTCCTCAATAAGAATGCCGTTTATTTAATATTTAGTGTAGTGAATGTTTGTGGCCAACAGGGGGCCTTCAGACTCTGGGGGCCACAGCCAAATGCATGCTTTGAATGGTGATAAATGTCCCCACTGCATGCTCTGCACTCACCTTTCTCTTTTTCAGGACCCGTTCATCGTAGAGACCAACTGCCTGTTCAAGGTCGACGAATTTGGCTTCTTCCTCACGTGGAGAGGTGAAGGAGGGGTGAGAAGCTTCCGGAACTTGTGTATCCCCTGCTAGGCCCAAGGTGTAAAAGATAAACTCAGAGCTGTGCAACATTACTGTACTTTGTTGTCTTTTTTAGGAAGGTGTAGTTCCATAGCGCTCTCTCTCTCTCTCTCTCTCTCTTTTTGTTCTGGTGGTGACACTATTCTTTCTTTTTTCTTTCTCCCTCTTCACATAGGAAGGGCAGGTTCTGGAGTGTGCTTTTATCAACAGCATCCGCAATGCCCCAGCACCCAAGGTATGCTGCCCCCCCCCCCACTTACCCTCGATTTTATTCACCTATATACACGAACAATATTTTTCCCTCCTTTTGCCATGGTTTACTCTTTCATCCATCCCTGTACATCTCATCCACATACACAATCCCGTCAGGCGCTCACTCTGTCGCTTCTCCTGTTGGGGGCGCTGCACATCGCTCGGGGAAACAGTGCCAATTATGCCCCACTGTGCTGTAGAGGACGTATCTCCGGAGTAGCAGAGCCCAGGGTGTAAGATATCATCTCAGCTTCGAGTCTCTGGGGAGACTCAGCGATCCTCCAGTTACCACGGTGACCATGGGATTCTCGACATCCGGATTGCTACAGCGTCACCCTGTAGCCACATAATGAAGATGCTCACCAAGCATCATGCTGGTCTCCAGGCTTCACATATTCCACTCAAGTCTCAAGCATCATCTGAAATTTAGTGACACGTCTTGCCTTGTCTAGATACAGTAAGCTAATTAGATTTGGATTTTTTTTTACCGATAGGAAATTTAAAAACAAATGTTTAGCTGCAATTTCAAAAGATTAATGTATCACAGTGGGGAAGGAATCGTAATACATAATCAGTGATAATCTGTAATAACACGCTTTAGTGGATGTGAAATTTTGGTTCAGTTGTCGCTGTTAAAAACGCAGACTTTCAACTCAGAGTGATGGTGTTCCAGAGAGAACGCTGTTAATATGTCATCGTGTCCGAGCTCAGAATGAGAGGGGAGATGTTAATGAGGTCATGTCGTTAAGTTGGACGGGCTTCCTTTCTAACGACCTCATGGTTCCGCTGTAGAGAACGCCGCTTTTTTTGGGTCGCTTGTATCAACGGTGATCATCAGGAGCCGAATCTGGCCTCTTCAGTCTCTGGGATCCCATTCTTGTGATCATAATCATCAAAGCTCACTGCTTGCCCCCAGGACCCCAAGCTCCTGTCATGTTTCGAGGCGACAGAGAGCGAGCTGGATGGCCGAGTCATCTGCATCTGCAGCGGCCCGGACCTGGTCAACCTCAGCTTCATGTACATGGTGGCCGACAGCGTCGAAATAGCCAAGGTACAGATTCTTCGGACTGAGGAGATGAGTAGCAAAGTAGAAAGGCTTCATGGTAGCAAAGAATGTGTGGTCCAGGTCTGCGGCAGCCCGAATGCTTGGATTTGACTTTGGCATAAATAGGCCTCTGCTGCTCTCTAGTGCTCAAGATGGGTATTGACTTTGGCTTGTTTGGCACAATGTGTAAATAAAGCAAAGTGACAGGACAAGTCTGATGAAAAGGTTAAACTACCAGCTGTGATTTGGTGCAAAATTTATATTTTTTTTCTCAATTTGAAAACTTAATTGTCTAAAATAAGGTCAACTTTGCAGATGGAAAAACAATAAATGTTTGGGCATTTGTGATTTCCCTGCTAATTTGGTAAAAAAAAAAAATTACATCTATACAAAGCCTTTATGGAATCTGCCTGTAGAAGCCACTCTAACCAAGGCCCCATGCAAAGCTCGGGACTGACCAATGGCAGCATTGGGGATTTTATGTTATCAAAGTCTTATCTCTGTCTGTCCCTCCAGAGAGGGGGCTCTGGTTAGGTTAAAAGACTGAAATGACCTCGAAGATTCACCGTCCGTGTGCACAAAGAGGAGTTCAGCCTTGGACGCTCAGCGCTGGCTCCTTCTGCTTGAAGTGGAACAGGCATACCCCTGCTGGTCAATGAGGCAGATTAATTCAGCGTATGAATGATGTATGGATATTGGTAGACAGACCGGCAAACAGGCAGGATGAATGTTATAGTTCCCGGGCTATGCCTGTTGGTTACTGACCTTCACAAAACCATCTGCCGACTTTCTGTGGCTCCCCCCACATCTGACGGACCTGTTCCTGCCCCATATGAAAGATGTGAGCTGGTTTCTGTTGTCCCACACCCTCTCTTCTCCTTTTCAGCAATGGCTGGAAGGCCTGAGGTCTGTGATTCATAACTTCAAAGCAAACAACGTCTGTCCCATGACCTGCCTGAAGAAGCAGTAAGTATTAGAACGTGCCGGAAAAACCCCAGAACCACGTCAGCTTGGCAGCAAAACCATCGTAGCTATGACTTTGGCCCCGGCAGTTAATGGAACGTACAGCTTGTGTTTCTCTTAAATGTTTGGCGCTGGGTTTGTGTTTTAACCTCTTATATAGGAATATATGTACTGGACTGTTTTCAGCTTTATTGAAAATTAATCTTCCCCCCCCCCCCCCTAGCTGGATGAAGCTCTCGTTTCTGACAAACGTAAATGGCAAAATCCCTGTGAGGAGGTGAGATTCTGGCTGTGGGGCTTTGTGGGTAATGTTGTCCTGTAGTATATGCGTGTGATGTCAGCCCTTTTGAGTTTTTATTCATTTATTGTCAGCTGGAAAGATAAACCAGAGTCTCCCTGGATACGAGGCCTTTGGAGTGGATGTGTGTGGTTTTTTGTTTTTTTTTGTCGCCAGAGGTCTCCTGAGGTCCACCAGTTGTGCCTGTTTAGCTGGCGGTTACGGAACATTGGACAGATTAACGCGCCAGACGGGTGGTTTAGCATTAATGTTGTAGCTGCTCTAATCAGTGCCTCTTTCGCCCCCGTTAGCATAACGAGGACTTTTGCCTCTGGCAAAACGGAAAAGGTGATCTTTCAGGCTCTGAAGGAACTCGGACTACCCAGTGGGAAGGTGAGCTCCACACGGCGTCCCGGCAGCCACGGCCTGCCCTCAGCTCGCTCAGTAACACCTCACCCAGCAGCTGCGGCCTGCCCTCAGCTCGCTCAGTAACACCTCACCCAGCAGCCGCGGCCTGCCCTCAGCTCGCTCAGTAACACCTCACCCAGCAGCCGCGGCCTGCCCTCAGCTCGCTCAGTAACACCTCACCCAGCAGCCACGGCCTGCCCTCAGCTCGCTCAGTAACACCTCGCCTTCTCCCTCTCTCCCGCAGAATGATGAAATCGACCCCGCTGTCTTCACGTTTGACATGTTCTATGCCCTAACCCAGAAGATCTGCCCACGTACTGATATAGAGGACTTATTCAAGAAGATGTGAGTTCAAGAAAAAGTTCAATTGGCAGGCATAGGATGCACTTTTACAAAGTGAATTTTCACCTGTTTATCAGGATAGATTTAATGTGCTTTTCCTGGGATTCAAACCCATGGTTGTTGCATTTTTAGCACAATGTTCTACTCCTTGAGCTACAGGACTCTCCCCCCTCCTAGGGGTGATTAAAGACTTGATTCCTCCACGTGCCTCTCCTTAGAGGGCCGACTTGCCTCTGCTATACTAACGTCTTTGAAAAATCTAACCTGCTTCAGTTTAACCAGTTTGTTAATGAACTAACTAGGTTTTATTTCTTCTTAATGTGTAACTGTAATGCTAGTAAAAGATCATTTTTAAGAATTCTTGTTGCAGTTATTACCCTTTTTTCCCCCACTTTGTTTTGTTTTGTAGAGTATAACAGTTTTCTAATTAATTCCTTTTCAGCAATGGCGACAAAAGTGATTTTTTAAACATAGACCAGTTAGTCAGCTTTCTGAATGAAGTAAGCTTTTTTTCATTCATTAACTGTTCTGTGCAAGCCCTGCCTGTCCACTCCATTGCACTGCATGTGCTGGGTTCACTGCCTGTCACTGTCCCTGTCTCTCACTGTGTAACTGTCATGGGATTTCAGTCGGGGTGGGGGCTGCAGGAGCTGTGGGGGGGGGGATGGGGGTGGGCTGCTTTGCATCTGTCTCTAAATTTTTCTCTTTGGCTGAATATGTATTTCATTATATTGATTTTATTGTAAGAAACACTGAAGTGTAACATTATGAATAATGCTGTAGATGGCTAAGGGCATACCTGAGTTTTCACGCTCGTATGTCGACGGAATAAGCTACTTTGCTGTTTCTCGGTGTTTAGCCCTCATCTGTGTGTCCGTGCTTGTAAACCTCGTCCGTTGTATCTGTGTCCAACCGTGTTAAGAACCGGCGAGCGTAAAAGTCACGCCCCCACATTAGAAGGCGTCAGATTTAGCGTGAGACGGGCCCATTTCAGTGTCCCCCCATTCTGATCACGGCTAGCCGCTGCTCTGGCTACACCCCTAACCTCCTCTCTCGCCACTGTGCTTCGCCAGAACCAGCGGGATCCACGACTCAACGAGATCCTGTTCCCGTTTTATGAGCCCAAGAGGGCGATGCAGATCATAGAGAAGTATGAGCGAGATGAGGAGCTGAAGGTGAAAGGTATCGAGGGGGGGGTCAGCTCATTTGTGTGCGCGCAGGGAATCCGAAAGTAGACGGATAGCGTGGCCTGATTGGCCTGGTCCCTTTTGTTGTCATACGGTTTTCAGTATTCTTTCAGAATTAAAAGTGTTTTATGATTTTAGTTATTTCTGTTGATAGATTTTTCGCTTCCATCTCATAATTTCTTGTATTTCTCCTGCCCCCTAGTGGTGAAGTAGAGCAGCAGCACTGTTTCATTTTTTTATTTCCACAAAATGCATAATGACGTTGCACAAAGGCTTTTAAAGTAATCGATTAAACGTTTAACGATGGCTTTAAAAATGTCATTGACTTTTTATCATTGCATACTACCTTTAGGTATTATGATGCATTGATGTCAGATTACACTGAGTCTTGTATATGCGATACAGGTGATCTTTAGAGGGTCACATTTGTGAGGCGTCATCTGTTGCAGTAATGTGTGTCCATTTTTGGGGGATTATTTATTGGTTTGATTACTTTCCCATGTTTTAACCAGTATTAGGCATCGGCAATATGACGGCAGCATGGTGTCGTCTGCCGGATTTTGATTGGACTTCCCCTTTTTCACACGTGACTGACCACGCCTGCCGCCGCCTCTCTGCTGCCCCCGCAGGCCGCATGTCATGTGACGGCTTCTGCCGGTACCTTATGTCGGATGAGAACGCGCCCGTCTTCCTGGACCATCTGGACCTGTACCAGGATATGGATCAGCCGCTGGCCCACTACTTCATTAGCTCCTCGCACAACACCTACCTGACGGGGCGCCAGTTCGGGGGCAAGTCCTCCGTGGAGATGTACCGCCAGGTGCTCCTGTCTGGATGCAGGTGCGGACCGTGCGCTTAGAGCGGCTCGCGTGTTTGCGAGTCTGGGACCTCGCGCAGAAGGCAGGATTTCGGGACCACACGGGACAGGGATTGACAAAATCCGTCCGTCACTTCGTGTCGTTTTGCCTGCTGAGCTTCACCGCAAGGTGGTGCTGTTCCCGGTGCAGACTTAGCCTGGTGTGTGTGTTTTCAGATGCGTGGAGCTGGACTGCTGGGATGGGAAGGGGGAAGACCAGGAACCTATCATAACGCACGGAAAGGCCATGTGTACTGACATACTGTTCAAGGCAAGTCCGCATGGACGGAGGTGCAGAGAAAGGCAGGCCGACTCCCTGAATGTACGATGGAGACGCACCCTGAAGCATTACTCTACTTCATACATCACATGGTTGATACCTACAGTTTCAGTGTGGTTATGGAATTATTTTCCATTTGCACAAGTATTGGTACAGGGACAAGGGAGCGTGTTAGTTTTTTGCGTAAGTGTAGTGCAGTACCAAGTGAATGATAATGATTGCACATTACGCAGTGTTTGGGATACATATTCAGTATTGACCCAGAGGTAACGGAACCTTCTGCGCATGAAGAAATGCTCCGGTCAGAGATTGCAGGCCCCACTTCTTCAGCTCTGAGAGATGCCTTCTCCTTCCAGGATGTGATCCAGGCCATCAAAGAAACCGCCTTTGTAACCTCGGATTATCCAGTGATTCTCTCTTTTGAAAATCACTGCAGGTGAGTCATGTCTGAGCAGTCGCCCGTCGGGGTGATTAAAACACTACTGCCTTAATTAGCCAGAAGTGTGTGACAGCGGCAGGTTATGTAATGGACTATAACCGGAAGGTGGCTGATTCTAGTCCCAGGAGAGTCCTCACGGCAGTCCCTTTGAATAAGGCATTTATGTTCTATTTATTCAGCAGACCAAAGTGACGCAGTGAGGAAAACTTGGGGTCAGAGAGCAGGGTCATCCAGTGCCGCTGGAGCAGTTTAGACTAAGGGCCCAATGACAATATTACTACCAGCGAAACGACTCACTCCCACTACCCTTCTGGACATGGCCTTAGAACCTCAACTTACTGAGCTACACACCATCTCTGTTGTTAGAATATCCGACTGTTCCAACGGCTTCAGATTTTCTCTTTCTCTGATGTTTTCCACAGTAAGCCACAGCAATACAAGATGGCGAGATACTGTGAGGAGATCTTTGGAGACCTTCTGCTCAAGCAGCCACTGGAGGGCTTCCCGGTGCGTCCCCCACTCTGGCATCCAGCGCCTGGCAGCGTTGCTATCGCTGCCATCAGCGTTAAACCCCCGTTCTGTGTTTCATCACAGATTGAGGCCGGGAGGCCACTACCATCCCCCACCGATCTGAAGAGGAAGATCCTCATCAAAAACAAACGCTTAAAACCGGAGGTGGAGCAGAGTAGGTCTCCTCCTGTTGCTTCAAGTTGCCCTTAACACCACAAGTCTGCTTCATACTTATTTGGTAGTTACTGCAGTGTCTTCTTTTGGTAATGAAAGTACAGGAAGATTATTAAACGAGTCCTGAATTTATAGTACCTGGCAGGTTTTTGTGAATATCTTCATGGTCTCAGGCTGGCAGATGCATTCGGGCCAGCAGTGTGACTTTGGTGATGTCTTCATGACATACAGAGCAGATGGAAGCCTTCAGAAAGCAGATGGAAGCTGGAGAGATCAGCACCCCGGTCAGCATCCTAGAGGACGAAACTGAGGAGGAGGGTGATGGTGGTAAGTCTGGGCCCACGACGTGTTTGTCGCCTTTGAGGTTCCCAAGTCCACATCCGATCTTGTAGGTTCGTGAACTCTGCGGTCAATGGAGATGGAGGGTTAGGCAGGATTTGAGGCGACATGTTGTTCTGGGAGTCAATATGGAAGATGGTAATGATGGACAAAATGACACTTCATGAAACCACTAGATGGTGCTCTTGGTTTGCTTTGGGGCATGCTTTGTGCCCCTTTTTTTTGAACAGACAGCGCCATCTAGTGGAGTCAAAAAATACAGCAAATGGTTCATAAAGCATCATTTTGTCCATCACTAGACACTCACCGGTCCACCGGTCAGCCTACTTCACTGTGTTCTTTTTGTCAATGTGACAAAGGCCCACTGCACAGCAGATAGCCGTGTTACCGCCTCTTCCGACGCCTCAAGTACAGTCACTCCTGTGTTCTTTCACGCTCTCCCAGCCGAGGTAAAGGACGGAAACCCAGAACCGAAAAATGTAAGCAACCTGTCCTCAGACGAGATGAGCGATGCCCACCTGAACAGCGTTAAGAAGGTACCTTCCTACCTCTTCTTTATAGCATGCTTATGCGACCTGCTCCCCAATGCCCCCTGCTGGACAGGAGGTTCACATTCTGCTAGAACAATAAAACTTTTGCATGGATTTCCACTTAAGCACGGGGTCCTGCTTCATACTAAACTGTTAAGCTGCAATGAGATTTACCTGGAAGTCCAACACAGAAAAATAAACATTCCTCATACAAAGTGAAGAGAGCAAGCCTTCACCCATACATCTTCCATAAGTGCTTATCCAGTTCTGCTTATATGACGTTCACAAAGTCCTACGCTGGCCTCTACAGTCTGACTTCCCTCAAGAAACTTCAGTTTCTTGGTCTGCTGACCTAAACCACTTAAACGTCACGTGACCCTGTCAACTTGCTGTGGTCTGGCCGCACTCAGTAGGTCTAGCAGAACGGAAGGCGATTCGCCTCTTTAACTTGTGCCTGCTGTTTGCCAGGTCACTGATGACGAGGGAATGGAGATATCTGAGTCCACAGATGCCCCGGACACCACAGATGTGTCTGAAATCTCCGATCAGGACAATAATAAGAAGGTAACCGCTGCTTCGTGTTTACGTTCTCCGGAATAATTTACCCTCCTTAGATCTCTCGCTAACTCGGTATATAGGAAGAGGCTGCTATATATCTACTTAATATAGCAACCCCTCTGCTGTGGTGGTACATTAAGGTCAGTGTCCTCCTATTACAGACTACGGATTTCTGTTCATTTCCATAGTTGAGCGACTGTTCATTTTCTCTCTCGTTTCTTTACACAGAACTATCCTTCCATCCTTGCATCCATTCATCATCTTTTGGCTAACTCCTGGGGTACACCCTGGCTGGGATGCCAGGCCATCGCAGGGCACATACAGGCACACACTCGTATAAAACCTTCATCCTCCTGGCATGTGTCACGCCCCGTGTTTGTCGTCTGTCATTGTGAACGAATGCGAATCGCTGTGTGTGACTAAAGGCCTTTGCACACCACGGTCGAAGCCTTCATAGGTGCTTCTGTGTAATTTGTCATCCGGTAAAAATTGTTATACACAAACGCCTTGCGCATAGCCCGATATATCTTATTATCCTATAACTGAGAGAATTCGCAATACGAGACAAAACGGAGTCATCGAGCCTTGAGGATGATTTCGTGGTCCGTCTCCTGAGCAGGAGAAAAAGAGAAAATACTGGTCCTTCTGATCCTGAGAAGCCGTCAAGAGCAGGGAGAATTTCGTGAGTTTAATAGGGAATCCAAACTGCGCCACTGGAAAAATGCGCTCTAGGTGGTCAGCAGATATTCAGAGTACAGCCTCAAAACTGCCACAGACATACAAAATCATGGTCAGCACCTCTCGAGGGATGAGGCAAACGCAGAATATCATACCCGCTACGTAAACTTTATTGATGGATGTTGTGTAAACGTGACTGACACATTTATACAGTTGATGTCACTGTAACTCCAGGGAACAGCAGCAACACTCTGGGGTGTGAATTTTCTCCATTTTCATCTGCACTAATCTAATCTACTGCTGATTTTGTTTTTATGCACCTTAAAATAGAATGGTGTATCCCTCTGTAACTCCACCTATTTATCCCTCTTCATCTGTCCCTCTGTCTATTCTTCATCTTTGCTCCTCTCTATCTCTCTGTGCCTTTATCCCTCCATCCATATCTCCCTCAGTGTTTCTCTGTCCCTCTATTTCTCTCTCCCTCAGTCTGTTACTGTCCCTCCATCTCTCTCACTTCGTCCCTCCGTCCTCCTCTCCCTCAGTCTGTCCCTCCATTTGCCTCAAAGCTGCTCGCACTGCCGTCTCTCGCCTACATTTGGCCCGTTCGGGTCGCTCAGTGCCAGAACGAGCTCCTTCCGTATGACCCATGTGTGTTTCTCCGTTTTTAAAGGCTGGGGAGAATGCGGAGGACGACGAACAGGCCCTGATCGCCTCATACAAGTATGTGGGGGCCACCACCAACATCCACCCTTACCTCTCCGCCATGGTGAACTACGCCCAGCCCGTCAAGTTCCAGAGCTTCGAAGTGGCAGAAGGTAAGTTCCCTTCATACTCCAAGACGTGGTGGTCGTCGTCATCACCACCCAGCCCTGAGAAGCAGGAGATCAAGCTCTCGACCAAACCGTAGATCTTCGTGCGCTTCAAGCCATGCCAGCCCAGTGACATCTGCAGACGTCCTCAGTGCAGAGTTACCTGCAGATCAGTCCCTTCTCATCTAGCGATTCGCATGTGTGGTTCTGTGATGCTGAAATGAGCTGCCAAACCACATCCAGTCATCAGATTCTCCCTACCTCAAGAAACACCTTCAAGACCCATCTGTCCCAGGAACACCTCTGCTAGCCTGATTCCAGTCCATGTTCCCTGAAGGCTCCTAACGCTGCACTCCCTGTCACTGAATATTCATCCTGTTAGCTTCCTGCCTTGTTTGGAAGATGTTCTGTAGCTCTTGCTCCTGTCCTGCTTACACTGTTACCTGGGCATTCATTGGTAGCTCAGCCTAGCCGCACTTCTGCCGAGTCCCTGACAGCTGTATGTTTGTACTGCGCCATTTGCCTCACTTGTACGTAACTTTGGACAAAAGCGTCTGCTAAATAAAATAAATGTGAATGTGACGGCAATGCCAGGAGGACTCAAGGGCCGTGAGCCAGCCAAAGGCTGTTTACTTACTGAGAACTTCCTCAGCCTGCTGCTAGAGGGCAGCATAGAGCAGTCGGCTGAGGAAGCTGGATGCTCTGCTGCTTCAGTTCCACACATGCAGCGTGCATTTATACTCCTGATAGTGTGTGTGTGTGTGTGTGTGTGTGTGTGTGTATATATGTGTGTGTCGTTATGTATATTTCTTGTTCACTTGTTTCTAAGGTGGTCTGGTTTTTAATGTTTGTGTAACAGCTGTGTAAGGACAGACTGCTTTTCATTAATTCAAAGGGAGGCTGACACACTAGTGATTTTATTCTTGTATACAGCTCTGGAAATAATTAAGAGACCACAGCAAAATTTTCAGTTTCACTCATTCCTGTGTAAAATATAGTTTTAAAATATATGAACCTGTGTAAAATATACTTTTAAAATATATGAACCTGTGTAAAATATACTTTTTTTTTCTTTTTCAAGCTCCAGTCTGGTTCTTCCCTGTTTCTCTTTAATGAAGGGCTTCTTCCTTGCTTTATGGGTCTTCAGTCCTGCTTCTAGGATCCTGATACGAGCAGTGCACTTCACACCACTTAATGTTTCCTATTCTTTATGACGGCCACTTGAGGTCATCCTCCGTTTTACGAGGCTGATAAGTTGACAGTCATCTCTGGCATTTGAAAGTTGCTTCAGCCCTTTACCTGGCCGGTTTTTGGTCATCGGCATAGTCTCCAGTATCAACTTGTTCTTGTTTACTGTTGAGCCTTGAAGAAGCCTGCCTCGCGGTGTAGCCTCGCAGTGTAGCCTCGCGGTGTAGCCTCGCGGTGTAGCATTCTGCCAGCAGAACCAGGATTAAAGCAGGATTGAAAAATTAAAGCAGATTTTTGAAAAATATAGAGTGGTCTCAATTTTATCCAGAGCTGTATAGCTGGTGAATTGAGTAGAGTGCTGCAGTTGTTTCTGCATGCTTGAGTGTTTCATTTCCCGTGGGGCCGCTGTGTGACCTTTGGCTCTCGCTGCGTCTCAACCCTGAACCAGCATTGGCTGCAGTTGTTCTTCAGTGATAACTAAATAATTGAATCAGTAGAAGGACGGATGGGTAAAATGTAGGAAACATACTAACTTTGTATTTTTTTTAAGTAGTCATTTAAAAAAAAATAAATCTGTTTACAGTCCAAATGCATGTCTGTGTGTGTCTGTGTCTGTGTGTGTCTGTGTCTGTGTGTGTCTGTGTCTGTGTGTGTCTGTGTCTGTGTGTGTCTGTGTCTGTGTCTGTCTGTGTCTGTGTCTGTCTGTGTCTGTGTGTGTCTGTGTCTGTGTGTGTCTGTGTCTGTGTGTGTCTGTGTCTGTGTGTGTGTGTGTCTGTGTCTGTGTGTGTCTGTCTGTGTCTGTGTGTGTCTGTGTCTGTCTGTGTCTGTGTGTGTCTGTGTCTGTCTGTGTCTGTGTCTGTCTGTGTCTGTGTGTGTCTGTGTCTGTCTGTGTCTGTCTGTGTGTGTCTGTGTCTGTCTGTGTGTGTCTGTGTCTGTGTGTGTCTGTGTCTGTCTGTGTGTGTCTGTGTCTGTGTGTGTCTGTGTCTGTGTGTGTCTGTGTCTGTGTGTGTCTGTGTGTGTCTGTGTCTGTGTGTGCGCACATGCTGTGTGTTTAAAGCCCCCTCTGCAATATCTTACTCTTTCCAGAGAGGAACATCTACCACAACATGTCCTCCTTCAACGAGTCAGTGGGCCTGGGTTACCTGAAGACCAACGCCATCGAGTTTGTCAAGTATCCTGAGCATTTGGGGGGGGCTTGGCCCGTTCTTGTGTTCCCCCTGTCAGTCTCCCTTCCCATTCGATTTGGGGATGTATAATGCAGCCTTTCCCCGCCTCCCCGTGGACAGACGTGGGGGTCTGCCTGAGATGCTGTCCCCCCCCCCCCCAAGTTTTCCTGAACAAGACGCGCAGCTATAACAAGCGGCAGATGAGCCGGATTTACCCCAAAGGCGGCCGCGTGGACTCCAGTAATTACATGCCTCAGATCTTCTGGAACGCCGGCTGCCAGATGGTGTCCCTGAACTACCAGACCCCAGGTAACAGGGGTGGGGGGGGGGCCACGTGTCATCGCCCTGTCACACCCCCTTCCCCAGCCCCCGAGTGCGCAGACAGGCCGAGGCTACAGTGCCCCCCGGCATTCTGCCGAGAACATATGTGGGGGGGGGGGGGGACATGGCGTCCTGTCGGGGAGGAGGGTTAGGGTTACACTTCACACACAGAGATGGAGCCTGATCTGGGTGCAGGCCAGACATGCAAGCAGCAGAGCGTGGGAAGCGATGGCCCCTTCCAAGGGTTACCCAGGGCAACGGGAGGCCGCGCGGGATTCCCATACAGACATGGATACCAGTCTCCGCAGATCGTTCTCACAGACACTGTGTCCTGGGGCCTCGGAGCGTCCTGTCCTCCGGTTGCGTTTTCAGGCTGTGTACTTGTGCCCCTAGATCACAGGCTCTCTCTCTCCCACAGATTTAGCTATGCAGCTGAACCAGGGGAAGTTCGAGTATAACGGCTCTTTCGGGTGAGTGTCGCTGCTGCCCTCTACCTGTGTATTAAGGTACTTCATGCGACGCAATACGTGGGCAACATGATGTTGGCGCTGCTCTGAGCTTGAAAGGGTGACTCATCCCAGAAACTGCAGGCGGCAGGCAGGTCCTGGCAGGGGGGTCCTCAAGCACCCCCCCAGCTGATGTTTAATGTGGTACAGTGCTGCTGAATGTCGACATGGTGGAGCTTCTCCGTGTCACACCACATTAACACAACAATAAAATACACATCGCGCATTCTGCATTATTCATTTCCCACAAAATCTTCCTCTGGGGATTAATGAAGTGCCTGTCACTCTGTCTTTATGCATCTCTGTCCCTCCATCCCTAACAGGTTTCTCTCTTATTTTTGTATCTTTGGAAGATGTTAATAAACGTCACACTGGACTGTAGTTGTTAATGTCGGCGCTGTGCAGGCAAGCTGCCCCTCCTGCTCACGGGAGCCTCTCCCCCCCCGCTCAGGTTCCTGCTGAAGCCGGACTTCATGCGGCGCTCCGACCGCATGTTTGACCCGTTTTCCGAGACGCCGGTAGATGGGGTGATCGCTGCCCACTGCAGTGTTCAGGTTGGACAAAATGTCGAGCGTATGACGCCACAGTCACGTCGGAGCTCACGCCCGCGCCTCACCAGCCCCCCCCCCCCCCACCGTCACTTCCTCCCAGGTGTTCTCGGGCCTCTTCTTGTCCGACAAGAAGATCGGCTCCTACGTGGAGGTGGACATGTATGGCCTGCCCACAGACACCATCCGCAAGGAGTTCCGGACCCGGATGGTGATGAACAACGGGCTGAACCCGGCGTATAACGAAGAGCCGTTCGTATTCCGGAAGGTCAGTCTGAGGTCACGCCTCGACCGCTCGGGGTCAGCCCATAAGTCATGTCACGGCGGGTGCCGCAGTCAGCAGTCCGCGGGTCGGGTCCGTGGCCGCCGCTCTTTTGGTCGTTCTCCCCGCCGGTCGCCCCCGGCTGCAGGCAGGTCCCTCTGGATGTGGTGGGGGGGGGGATGGGGGCTGCTGAGAGCAGGAAAATCCGCAGCCACCGTCGCAGGGTATAAATCAGTGCTGATGTGGCTCTCCTTCATGCCGCGCTGCTCCTTGAACTGCCACCGCCACCTTGCGTCTGCCTGCCGCTGCCTCTCCTGGGACCTCACGGGGGGGGGGGGAGGGGGGGGGACGCTTTGTTTTCTCGTTCACCGTGTTCCTTTTTTCCCCTTTTTGCTGGGCCTGCAGTATTTGAGTCTCCTGTGTTCACACGCATTTTTATTTCATCGCACCTTCATTGTACCGCTCTTACTCCTTACCGGAGTAAGTAAATATCTTATAATATCGTCATGTGGTCGTCTGGAGCCTATCCCAGGCAGTGCGGGCCCCGGGCTGGGGTCTCCCCTGGATTGGGACCCCCAGCCCATCAGTGCACATATCCATTCGTCATGGACAATGCAGATGCTAATGAACCCCTCTGCAAACTCACAATGAGCGAGGATGGGATTCGAACCCCCGGCCTTTTAGGTTGGAAGCCACAGAGTTACACCCCTGTGTTGCCGTGCTGCCTCACTAATTACATATTAATATTACGAGTTTATAATTATCGTGACACACTGATAGTTGTGTTTAGCTGCTCTGGACAAGCTGCGCTGATGGATGTCCGACGCTTGGAGGTTCAGACTTGCCCCTACCTACCATCTTATGTTAGAAATGCGTCAGTAGATCATCACGTCACGTTTTCTGCGTTGCCTTCTTTTAATCGATAATTAGCCGAGCGCCGAGAGCAGTCGGCCCCCTCCCCCTCACGCCCGTGCTTCCCCCGGCCAGGTGATCCTTCCGGATCTGGCGGTACTCCGGATCGCCGTCTACGACGACAACAACAAGCTGATCGGGCAGCGGATCCTGCCGCTGGACGGGCTGCAGGCGGGCTACCGACACATCTCGCTGCGGAATGAGGGCAACAAGCCGCTCTCCCTACCCACCATCTTCTGCAACATCGTGCTCAAGACGTACGTGCCGGACGGATTTGGAGGTGAGCCGCAGACTGCAGAGCCCCCCCATGTTTGGACATCTGCAGGACCCGCTCAGGCTGGAGTGATCCCTCACGATCTGGAGAGTCCACCATGT
>JAODLC010000043.1:15756992-15767057 GCA_026781145.1 Hippopotamyrus pictus
GGAGTGGCGGAGGGGAGATAAGGGTTTGGGGGGGCGGGGGGGGTCCTGTGCGCCATGGGTGGGGGCGGCGAACTAAGGCCATCCGCTGGGTCGTTGCAGGCCAAGGACATGCAGCAGATGGTGAAGCTGGAAGCTGCGATGGACCGGAGGCCAGCCACGGTGGTGTGAACTCCTCAGCCGACTGAGGGGGGCGGGGGCCCTTTTGTGGACAGACACCCTCTGACGTGATACTTAAGCTCTCCGAGCTGTGCGCCCCCCCCCCAACCCCCCCGCCCTCAAAGAGGCAACAGCGTCACCCCAAGCGATGGGATCCGCCCCCCCGCGGCCCGTCCGTCGCCACTCACCTCTTCCCACTTTTTGTATTTAATTTTTTCTAACAACAGCATAGCCTGCGATTTGTCTGACATGCTGTGATTTTAGATACTGTCCCACTGTTTATGCCAATCAGGATTATTAGATCTGACGTATTAACGTGTATTTCTACATTTTTATTTGTATTTTAATAGTATGAGACTATAAAAGGCAGAAGGAGAGTAAACATCTGTCAGTCGAAATCGCACGGCAGCCTGGAGGTGTAAGTATTATGTCATAGGCACTTTTATGACGAGTAGGTTTTAAGGTAGTCCAAAAAATGTAGCAGTGCTCTTCCTCATTGCTCCGTCCATCTCTCGACCCTAAAGTACCGTGGGTCTGAGTGGTGGGGGGAGCCCGGGGGGGGGGAGGCAGCCTGTCCGCTGGCCGTAGAGACCCACAGAGCCGCTGCCGTCCGGACTTTGAAAAACCAATATCGCAATAGCAATGCCATCATCACACTTTTTAAAAGTATATTATTTAACTTTTAGGATAATTTAAAAAACACGATCAGCTAAGCTGCTGTTGTAGGGTGCCATCCATCCATCACCCATTTTTCCACTGCCTGTCCTGGACAGAATCATGGGGGGGGGGGGCTGAAGCCTATGTCAGGCATCATAGGGCACAGGGCTGGAATCCACCCTGGGTCAGATACCAGTTAGTGGAATACCAGTTTATTTTGACATTAACAAGGTTTGGAGATTCAGCCACAGATCCAGCAGAAATCAGATGCCCAATCCGTTCATTGTCTCCTATCGCTCATGATGAAACCTTTTGCCCCCGGCCTGTGTTCACGTCGATTCCGTTGGGTAGAGACTAGATGGTGTGGGACTATTAGGACTGGTTAGTGCTCATCATCTGGTTATCCTCACTAAGTACCTCATTAAGACCTCATTAAGTGTCACCTGCAGCAAGTGATTTTACCCTTTCATTTCAGATTAAAAAATCAACTCAGCTGTGTATTTCATCACATGAATGGCTTTACCACGTATTTGTCTCGTCTGAAATTAATAATTGCCAAATTCAGTACTATTGGCCATGAGTTTTGTGTGTATTTACTGGGGCTTATGCTACTTAAAGCAGTGGTTTACTGGGGATTTGGAGGAGGCGGGACTTCCTTTATAGGAAGCGGGACTTCCTTTTTCAGGAGGCGGGACTTCCTTTGCATGCCACTGTCTTCAGGTAGTATGTGGTAGTGAGCTGCGGTTTAGGGTGAGAGGTAGTGGGGGTTTAATTGGCATATGGAGGCCAAAGTGTTTCACGCACAGTTACAGGACGACTGTCCATGTGGGTCTGCTGCCTTGTCTCCGTCTCGCCGTAATTCGCCATATTGGCAGAGATCAACACATCCTTGATTGATAGTTTTTATGACCGGTGACAGTCAGTGTCGAACCTCAGCCTTGCCATCCCGCTGTGGTTTCTGTCCATCCGTGAACAGTCGTCATCACTGGAAGTGGTTTGTCCTTAATGTACAGAGCGAGAGATGCAGTGTGACAGTCCATCAGTTGCAGGGAATGTTTTTAAATTTCGGTCAGCTGTGTTAATATAGTACTGGCCATCGGCACTATTTAAAACGCCACCCCAGATGATAAAGCTCTTCCTTTGTATAAGGAATGATATGTGCTCTAACTTCTGCTGGTTCCCCCTTTTCTATTCTGTGGCTGTAGTTCACAAAAATACAGACACTTTATGTATATACCTGAATGTATGTATTATTTTTGACCAAATGGATTCTGCAGTATATCAATAAATTAAGGGCTCTGGGATTAAAAAAAAAAAAAAAAAAAAAAGGAATATTTGTTACTGGGGTAATGAGGTTCAGAGCAACTGGCCGTTTTATGTTCCGGGTCATTCCATCTTCCAGCATCATACAGTGATCATGCCTGTGATCACCTATCTAATGCGATACTATTAAGTGAAGTGCGCAAACATTTGCTGAATTGCTTTCAGATGTGCCACTCGACGGAAGTCTGGTTGGGTGTTTCGGTTATTTAACAAAATATAATGCCAAAATAAGTTATGTATATAAATAAATACATATAAATATATTAAATGAGAATATAGTAGATAGTATAAGACTCTATTAAGGTTTGTCAT
Source organism: Hippopotamyrus pictus (assembly GCA_026781145.1). Taxonomy (NCBI): domain Eukaryota; kingdom Metazoa; phylum Chordata; class Actinopteri; order Osteoglossiformes; family Mormyridae; genus Hippopotamyrus; species Hippopotamyrus pictus. Next base: position 15,759,441 of record JAODLC010000043.1, read on the forward strand.
AGAGCCTCCTTTACACTCAGTGTACGTTTTCTGTTGTGTGATTACATGTAACCTTTCGCTTTATAGTTTATTGTAAAAGCAATTATTACGGAAATGTTATTGCTTTTACGTTTACCGGTTTGTTTTTAGTCTTTAATTTTAACTTTGGCTTGGTGAAGGGACTTCATGTGAGTGTTTTTGTATTTATATTGTATTTGTTGAATTAGAAATGAAGATGTCGTTGTTATCATGCTACTTTAATACTGTTTTATAGTATATGTAACAATAAATAATCAAACGGTGCCCAGATGTTTGTTTTAATTATTCTCTGCTTTTTCATTTCAGGACAGATTTAACTCAGTCGCCTGTAATATTCCATCAGTGTTTGTCTTTTGTTTCATTTATCTGGGTGAACAAAAGTGTGCAGAGCTTATCGTGATGCCGGTGAGCTCCTTGCTCAATGCGTGACCATCAAACTCATGCAAACATTATTATTTATTTCAAGTGTACAGTGAGAGGCAGTTTTGAGTCCAGTAAGGATTCCTGAGATTTTACATGCCTTTAACTGGTGTAAACGCGTGTAAAGCAAGCATTCCATGTGTCTTAGGAAGTGACATGAGATATAAGATTTCCAGAAATGCAATGACAGTCACCGCCAGCAAAAGGAATCTGTAGGCAGGAGGGTGTACTCTATACTTGTGTGAAAGTGCTGCAGAAGATTTATCTTCATGTGGATTAACTTTATACATTTAGCTCCACGGGAGATGTGAACTACCAGCCAACTGATAATGGGCTTGATGACGTGACATTGAGTAACTGCTTGTTGTTCACTGTATTTTAGTGGTTTGAGCGAAGGAAGAAGTTACACGTGATTGATCAGTTTCCGTTTCTTCATTTGGCAGAGAATCCATGTTCGGGGCCCAATAATGTCTAATGCAGCAATATCTTGCCGTCTTGAACAACTGTCTGCGTCCTCTGGTCGCATTTAATCCCCGATGATTGCCAAACTGTGGTTTGAGAAGCACTAAATGACCCCTCCCTCATGATTCTTCAACTAAACATCTCTCTGGGCAACGCCTGGGCACTAACAGACTTTGTCTTGAGAGGCAAAGTTGTTCCTGATATCACCAGTCCAACGATTTTGGATGAAATGTCATGGCTGCACAGGGTAACCAGAAAGCACCAATTTTGTTGGCCGTCCGGTGAGTCCGGGTTTCGGGGAACAGCCCTGTCAGCCGATCCATTGTCAGCCAAGAAACAAAACGGGAAAGACGTCCTGGTTTTCATGCGGTGATAAACCAGGCAGAAAGAGACAAGTGCAGCCGTCGTTTTGTTCGGAGCCATGATTTGAAGTTTTATTTGCCATTTCTACAGGCCTTGCAAATGGGCCCGACAGAGGTGTGGTTACTCTGCCAAGTATGGGATTTCATCTGGCAACCTTCTAATCAGAGATCTAACCTGCTGAGCTTAATGATGGTCTGTGAGCTCTGGTCACACTGGCCGTTATGCAGTCTTCAGCGTACCTTAGATTACGGACTAGAGGAAATCGGAAAGGAAGGCTTGAGCACAAAGCCCTTCCTTTTAACAAACTTGCCTTTTTCGTTTGGTCTACCTCTTTTATGAATCATTTTATGTTTTTTAAAATTAATTTTATCATACACACTCCTTTCACATACACACATTGGATATAAAGTGATGTAAAATTATTACAATCCACTTCGTAGTACAAGTGTATATGTAAATGTTGGCCCTAGAATAAGCCTTTCTCTGAAATGATTAACTCTCACTATGGTGATGGAAGTAAATAAAAAAACATTCAGCCACTTCCCCTTTATAAATGGGCACAGAGCGGTATTCTACGCTAGCGTGCCTTTATAACGCGAATTGATGACCACTTTCAGTATCCAAATGCATGCGCACTCGTAAACACACTCATCAGATCAACACAACCTCTGAAGCCCCTCGCAGTAATTATATTGTCGATGCTGCAGCTTCCAAAAATGGGAACCATATTAATGATTTTTTTTCTTGTCCTGGTAACGTAATCCATCCATTCATAAATATGGGGACAAATGCTCCTAACACAGCAGTGACTGTCAAGCTGGTACGGAGAGAAGTGTAAAAATGTTCCCGATCTGTGCTTGATATGAGGTGACTGTTTGACGTGGTGAGCACTTCGGAAAAACCCCCCACCAGGGTGAAGATGGAGTTTCTCCTGCAAGCCATGGTGAAGGACAGAGCTCATCTGACCAGGTTCATCTTTGATGCGCTCGACAGAAATATATTTGATTCAAAGACAGCCGGAGGTCACACCCTGTTGATCCACACTGCCCTTCTACCCAACGGCTCAGAGTTTAAAGCTTTTGCAACTTCTGAGTGAGTGTAAACCCCCAGGATACGAGCGGCTGCCCCAGTCTGAATCGCGCCTGTAAATGGTGCCGCTGGACACCATATGGAAACGTCGACCCGGAGCTGGAGGACGCGTGGAGGAATACGGGCCTTCCGGCCACACGGCAGACACTTGCTCCTTGTAGATGTCTTGGTGAGGTCTTTCAGGAGGTTCGGTCTCCAGATTCACTGGCAGAACAAGGCTGGACACCTGGGGCCGGCACACAGGAGGTGTTTGACCGCTCTGAGGAGCAATGGCATCCCATAAAACAGCCAGCAGGACCAGAACTTGGATCATTATCTGGTCAAAGACCTGCCCGTTGGGCCTATAAATAGCTATAGCTAATCGGAAACCAGGCTTGTTTGGCCACTAAATAAATCTGACAACACAATGGATACAATTTGGCCCATTGGGTCTCTGGCAGAAAGGTGGCTCTTACAAACCCTGGTAAAATGGATGGACCCACATTGAGAGAGAAAGTGAGAAGCACCTTCTTCACCTCACCTTCTTCCTTCTGATGTTTTTTGTTCAGCACCTTCTGCATGGCCAATTACACCATGAATGGCGTTAGCCAAATCGGAGACCACCTGTGGACGTCTGCCTTCCTTAGCCCAAAGCCGTGATCCACAAACGGCAGTTTTCTCCCCAAGACCAGGCAAAAACGCACGAAAAGCTGCAGAAACCTTCGATTTAACAAGAAATCAAATGGAGTTATCAAAGGCTGAAAAGAAGACATGAAAATGACCACCCAGAAAAAGAAAACGCTTTTGATTTTGTAAATAAGAAATTTGATGAGATATAAGAAAAGATTCATGCAGTCATGCGGCTTGCCCCTAGTCTTATGAGTCCTGCGCCCCCCTGTCAACAAAAATTGCAAAATAAACCGCAAAATAGCGCATAGTGTTATGTAGTGGATCATTTTACACTGAGCTGTGGAACAAACCATTAAGGCGTTACACTTCTCCGGAATTTAAAAAGACTGGCGGTCTTGGGAGTCTAGAATTCCCGGTCCGCCGACTTCCAAGATCAGAGGCTATCCCGCTGAGTAAAGCGTATATCATCCACAAGATTGGAGTCGTCCCATTTGAGTGCAATGTGCAAATAAAATGCTGGTCTTTAATCTGTAAATTGGATTTCTTGTATTTTCTAACTAACGTTTTAATACGTTTTCGTGTAACTTAGAAATGTAAAAAATACATAAATATTCATTAAACAGCAAGTTGCGTTTTAATCCCTGTTCTGCGTTATAGCGCCCAGGAAGCTTTAATGTGGGTGCAGCTGTTTGCTTTTCCGTTGAAACCGCCCATTTCGCACCTGTACGGACCGATGGCGCCGCATTGCCTGGCAAACCGGTGAAAGTCATCGCTCAAATCCAATCCAACCTGCAAGTTTAAGCTGAAACTGAAAATAATGTAAAAACCTTGCCCTGGACAAATAGCCAATCACTGTTTTATGAATGTAGTTTCTTATTCAAAATGTATGATGACATAGTAGTTAAATTTACCGATACAGTATAAGCATCCCCACCATGGTTGGTTGTTATACTATGGGCAGAAACGCAGTTTGTGCTTATTTCCTAATGTCGTGACTGCCCCCACACCGGTGTCTATAAGACGCTAAAGCGTTTCTGAGCCGCTCCAAAGCGGCGAGGGCAGCTGTGGCCGCAGCTTCTGCTCCGTACGGCTGATCTGCCACATCGCGGAGCCGCAGCGGTCCGCTCACACAAAGACTGCAACCTTGCCGGGAATCGGAGGGTAAAGCGGCTCCCCGTCAGGCTCAGCTGCAGTCTCAGGCATGGGAATAACAGCATTGCGGGAGTAGCCCTGGCCATCTCGCACCGAGAGACTTCAGGGAACTTCTTAAAACGAGCAGTCGTCCCTTTGACTTCATGCTGCAGTTCCCGTCCGGCTGCCCCTCAGTTTCGGATAAACACGACAGCCTCCGCAACGAGTTAACTGTCCTAAAGCGACCCCCTTTCCTCGAGAAAGGCACGTTTGCGCCTGCATCCTGAGCGCACTTCGTGCCTTTGGCTACTGGATGCTGCCGCACGCATTCCCCTGCGTTTGCTGCATTTGCGGGGCTGCCGTCGTGACTCCTCTGCACTGAGAGGGAATCTCATCTCTTCCATTTGTTTTAGTCATTAGTACATTAGTAATTTCCAAATCCAGTCAACTGAACGATGGAGCGTACGCGATCGAAGACCTTGGACGCCAGAGGAATTTTGCTCTGTCTATTAAGTAAGTGGCTTTTTTCTGTCTTTGTGTAGGCTAGTTTACCTTTAAAGCGGTCAATGAACTGCTTAGCGTACATTAAAAGTACTGATCCAGTAAGGACACCGGTCCACTTCTTTTGTATCAAGTGAGAGTGTGTTAACAGATGCAAGAAGTCGTGCATTTTTATGTGATGTGTATAGCCTACGCGACAGCAATATTGATATTGATAATGACTAATAATAATGTTATAACTTAGATTAATATCATCACCTAAGGGTATTTTACTATTTCGCTGCTATCGTTAGTTGTTATAATAAACCTCCCATTCCAGGTATTGTTGCTCGAAGCCCAGCAGAGCAAGAGGTGGAGAACCTATCGGGATTATCTACAAACCCAGACAAAGATATATTCGTAGTTCGCGAAAACGGAACAACTTGCTTGATGGCAGAGTTTGCAGTCAAATTTGTTGTCCCATATGACGTCCTTGCACTCAACGGCATAGACGTAAGGTTCCCCATTCCGACTTTTACATTTATTTAATAATTATTTGCATGCTCAGCACCAATGACTCCAGTGAGTTTATTGCACGAACAGGATATGGTACTGCCAATTCGAAGAAAAGTCCTTAAATAATAATAGCATGCTGTGAATGGCAGCTAAGGCGCGCGCAAGCAAACTATTATAATCGTATGCAATCAATAAAAAACGCTGAGTCAATATATGTGAACATCAGTGCAGCTGATATGTCACTGAATAAATGGACGTGTTTGACACGAAGTTAATCCAATTAACATTTGTTATAGGTCTGCAAATTCCCTGCCATCAAATTTCTAATGTCTTTTTTTATCTTCAGCTGATTACAGAACAGGCGCCCATTGCGCTTCCCCGAGGGGCAGAGATTGAGGGAAAATGCGGGAGTAATGAAGCCGAGCTGCGCATTTCCTGGATAAATAACGCCTACACGTTTCGCATTTTCTTCCTTAAGGTTGGCAGAGACGTTTTTCTTACATCACATTAACCACACAGATTACAAGTCGCTAATTTAAGAAGGATTTCCCCAGTTTTTTTTTTTAGTAATTCACATAACAGATTGCTGCTATATGAATTACTAGCTCCCAAGTTTAATTTTGGTTGTTTGTTATCGTTGTTGTTTATTAGGAAGTACAAGACCCATCCAAGGGAAAAGCAATCTGGAAAATGAATAAGATGCAGTTTGTGTACGATACCTCAGAAACGGCACACTTCATTAACGCTTACAACCGTAAGTATATTTTGTGCTATGGCTTAAGTTATTTTAATTGAATACAAATACAAGGTGTTTAACCAGCGTTTGATTTTGAAAGCAAATATTTATTCTATTGTGTTTTATAGCCTATACTTTGGTACTACCAGTATAATAATTTAAACTACATACATTTGATATATTTTAAAATACGACATAATAAGACGGATTAATAGAGGGGAGCCAATTGGGGAAAAAATCTAAAATGATTTAGATTAAATTTTACCCTGTGGTGTTTACTATATGCTATCATTTATTTTTTTTTGCTGTGGTTACGTTTGTAGGTAGGGGCAATGACACAACAAAATATTTGTTCTAACTTATTCCCATAAAAATAGGAAATAACCAAATTTCTGAATTTTTACTATGGAACATTATGTATCACGAATACGTTTAGTTCGAGACAACGATAGTGTGTATTCAATGATTTTCATATGCCAATTATTATATGCCAAAATTTTTCTTTAATCTCCCGTATTGCTCGATATTTTGCGGTCCATATCTATATTTTAATTGTTTTATATCCAGGTAGTTGGGTGGAAAAAAAATTCGTTTCATGGGCCAATATGGGGTACTTTTTAAATATTTCGCAGGCTTTAACTTTGCGTTAGGTTCCGTATTTTTCATTTATAATAAGTCTTTCCTCTACACGTAACATATTCCCATAAAACAAATGTTTAAGGTCGTTATATATTTTATTTATCAAGAAAAAACAGTAGACAACACGGATCGTATATAAAATTATTTTGCTCTTTCTCTTGATTTTATTTCATACTGAATGTTTCAATAAATGGACAGTTCAGCAAAGCTGTAATATATATTTCCTGATTTTTTTTTTATTGCGCGTTGTTGACAGTTTGTTAAAATGCTTGTACGGTTCTTGCACTGTATTGGTACTGATGTTTTTCATCTTTAAATTCATGGTGCACTCTGTGTGTGTCTGTGTCTGTGTGTATGTGTGTGTGTCTTTTCAGCTGGAAAGCACACTGCCAGCTCTCATCGCCTCTCCGCTCTAGTGACCCCCGTTGGCCGATCCTATGAGTGCACGGCTGTCCAGACGGTCACCCTGATCTCCAGTGACCACCAGAAAGGAGTAACGGTCTCCATGTCTGACATTCAGATACAGCCCTTCGACATCCAGGGCGACTTCATATTCAGTGAAGGTATAAATATCGCCACCCAGAGGCCATTAGTTGGGAATCGCATGAGAATTTGAAAGGCTCGTATTAGGTACTGAACTAACAACCTTCAGGTTACAAACCTTAGTCCTTAATCACTATGTAATTGTTTCTAATTGTCAAACATCAATTTACATTTAACAGGGAGAATTTAATCCATGAATCTGCTTTCACGTTTAGCATCACCAGGGTTAATGCTTAATCCTATTACAGCATTACAAAAGCCCAATTTCACTCCCTACAGAGGTAAGGAGCATGCACTGATTACCACACCCACCACATGGCAAACCACCTCAGGGATGAGAACCTGATTGCAGCCATGTGGCAGGTGATACCACAGCACCACACCAGTCTGAATGGACCAGTGTGAGGTTTTTTCCAGTGTCTGGAGTGTCAATCCTGCCACCAACCCCCAAGTTATTCCCTGTAGGTTGAAGGACCTCCTTATAGGGCTGGATGTAGATTAATGCCATGCCCAGGATGAAGTAAGTACATAAGAATATAAGAAATTTACAAACGAGAGGAGGCCATTTGGCCCATCAAGCTCGTTTGGGGAGAACTTAACTAATAGCTCAG
>JAODLC010000043.1:15774153-15790517 GCA_026781145.1 Hippopotamyrus pictus
TCGTCAGAACACCGGCATGCATTCTAAGGCAGGGATGCGTTTTTCGGCAGGGATGCGTTTTTCGGCATAACACCTGCATTTTTAACCAGCTCCTTGAATTGCCGGCTGCCTGCTTCCATAAACGGATGTTTTCCATCACTTACTGAACAGTATTTGAGTCCTGCAAGTCCATGCAGCAGAAAACGTCTCCATCGTATCGCTTTCCTTCACGTGACTGAATTACTCTTTTTTTTCCTACGCGCCGGCGAGTTTATCCAGGTGTCATGCCGCTTTCTCAGTTGTATGGGTTGTATGTTGTCATCTCTCTCTGTACTGTGGTATTTAATTAAAGTGCCCGTTCCTGACGGATTATTTGCGACTGGGGTCCACTGAAACCACGCAGATTTGAAAGGGTCAGCCTAAATGAATAAATAAATTCCATCGTCTTGGTCAGATAAACAACATGCCGGACATTGTCCGGTGCAAGTGTCCAAATCGCAGTTGATCGTTTTGAAATACAGGCGTATACACCGTTCGGTGTAGATAATTAAATTAGACCACGAAAAACCCCTAAAATTTCACACACATCTCGTCTATGTATCATAGTATTTTGTACAGAGCGTCCCAGGAGGTGTGTCCTGAGACATATGTTAAATATTAGGGCCTCTTTAACCGATTTTTTCTCCTCCAATTACCATGATATGAATGTATGATATACGGGGATACCCCTTACCTACCAGGACGCCCCCGGAGCGCCAGCAGCCCCACCGCCTCTGCGCGGCTGAAAGCGGCCGCTTTTGCTGCCCCCCCCCCCGCCCGCCCCCCCAAAAAAACGACCCAAATAGGTCAGATTCACTTTGATTACAACTACTAAAATCTTGCGTGGGAAAATGGCCACTAAGAATAACTCTGTTTTCGTGACATATACATTAACTTGCATCTAGTATAAAACACACACACACACACACACACACACAAAACACAGCACCTTTTGTAAGGATTTCCTTTAAAATGGTCACTTATCTGGTAAGTATCGGTGCCGTTATATGGCGTTTTCTCGTTCAGAAAAAAAAAAGGTCGATGGTATCCCCGATGAAATTCCTGCTCGCCTCTCGTTGGAGGACGAATTCGTTTGTCCCTTCGCGTAAGACAAAATACACGTTTGTAATTGAAAACCAGCTTTACTGATAACAAACATGCAATTTCACTCTACAAGCAACACCACAGTTAAGTAATAGTCATTCAGTTTGAAACATTCATCAAGGTTTAGACAGCAGCAAACATGATTATGTGCCATATTTACAAAACACCACGGATGATACATGAATAAGGTAGTAATAAAACTGGGGGGTCAGCTGACCGTACATGGCTGACTAAGAAAATAAACCATAATAGGTATGCTCTGTAAATAGTGCCCATCCCCAGTAATGAAAAGTAAATCATACATGTAAGTGAAAGCATTGTGTATATCAAGGTTGTTTTATAATGAAATGAATTTAGAAATATTGCTAAACTTCATTGTTGTTACTTGCATAAATTGGCCTTTTATGCACATTTCATAATTTTTATAGGAGCAATTGTTTTCTTTTTCATCTAAATAAACCGTCCACATTGAAGAACTAGCTGTATTCCGAAAGTTATCAATTTCATTGATGTTAAAGAAATATGTAATGATAAACAAGGTAGAAATATTGCTTGTATGATATAATCAACATTACTGTCTTTTTTAGAAAATAAAATAAATAAAAAAGGCTACACTACTGAAAAATAAATCTTCAATTCAAAAAATAAATAATACTTTTTAACAGCATACAAAATTCTGGTAATACCCTTATTTCCCCACTCTGACAGGAAATACTGCCTACAAATGTTTTGTTTATGATAATAAATATATTCTGGTTGGTGTTTGTTTCGGTAAGTGGTGGGTTTATTTTGCTTCTCTTCATTTATTAATCAAAATTGGATTATAAATAGTAGGAAAGATCTTTGCAGAAACTATCTTAATTATATTTAATACTGCCCATATCACAATAGTAACATCACAGCAAAATACAGATTATCAAAACTGTACAGAAAAAAATACAGTTGATCTAAAATACATAACACTATTAGTGTTAGAGGAGAAAAAATTAGGATATTTTACACTGCAAGAAATAAGCTAAATTCAAAAGGGTAGGTTGTGAACGCACTCTTGTGAAGTGGTGATTTAGGCAACGCATGGGTTCCTCTCAGCCTCACAGGCCAGCGTGTAGAGACCATCAGGGACTCACCTTCTCCTTGGTGCCTGTCAGACTCTTTACTGGAGGGACTCTGCAAAAAGAGTCTAGAAGTATTGCCTAAACAGAGGAAACTACCGAACCACCACCCCACAAGCGACTAATTAACTTCTACCTGCCTAGTAAAGACGGGGTCAGTAGTTACTTCATGGAAGCCTGCGTCTAAAGCCAGGTATTATTTATTTAACAGAAGCTGACATCTTCTCCTAAACTACAACTCGGCAATGGGCGTCGCTGTTTCGAAAAGTCCCACTGCTGCAGGAACGGTGCCGCCCTGCAGGGGGGGTCAGCGGTGGCGGTAGTGCCGCATCAGAGGCACAATGCAGGAGGGGGGGCCCGAGAGCTTAAGGAAGGGATGGTGCAGGAGCTCTTGGGCCGTGGCCCTCTGGGACGGCTCCCTCACCAGCATCAGGTCCAAGAAGGCTCTCAACACAGAGGACACCTGGAGCACAGAGCCAAGCCCAGCCTGGTCACAGAACACATACACCAAGAGCACAGCTATTCCAGTCAGACAAGTCACCTTGGGAACACTCGCATATCAACCACACCATTATGACTTTCTATACACCAAACACTGCATTGAGCTAGCAGGTTATGATGCCCAGAGACCATAAACACCGTACCCGGTGTCCTGCCCCCAGACTCACCTTGTGGGACTCTTTGAGGCGGGGCGGCAGGTTATCCCGTATCCTCCTCATGGCTTGGAGGGGTGGCTCGTTGAAGTAGGGGGGCTCACCATCCACCATCTCCATCACCATAATACCCAAGGACCAGATATCCACCTGAAGACAGATGGCAAGGAAGACACACACTTCATACCTGCTTGCTGGAGCCTGACGGCCTTCTTAGTGCAGTGGGACGGACAGTGAAATCCACAGTAACACATCCCATTACTGTCAGCATGCACCCCAGTCCCGTCTCCCTGTCAGTATGCACCTCGATACCGTCTCCCTGTCAGTACGCACCCCGGAATCGCCTTGTCATCAGTACACGCCCCGGTACTGTCTTCTCGTCCTTACATACCTCGGTACCATAAGGCATTCTGGAAATGACTTCTGGTGCCATCCAGTAAGGGGTGCCAACCAGTGACTTTCTTTTCGGCACCTCCTTCGACACTTGGGCACAAAATCCAAAATCTGAGAGTTTTATCTGTGGAAAAAGTTTATACGAAGAGACATAAACATTCAGTAAAACCCGGATCCACGCTATTTTTAGTGCTCAAAAAAGTCCTCGACTCCAACCCGCCTCTAGCGAGTGAGTGTGCGCGTGAACGTGTGCGAGCTCCCCGAAGAGCCATCCTGAGTGTACTCCACTTTACAACCTGTTCCCACTGCGCCACCCTGACCTTGGATAAGCAGCTCCTCAGAATGAATCTGCTACTGCCAGATTGCAAATCTGCACCCTTTTCATTATCTGTGCTACATGAAGATGAAGAGGTATCTCCGTAGCGGAGTCAAAGTCACCGGCTTGCTGTGGAGAGTCACACCTCCTTCTAAATTAGCTGTATCATCGGTACACCCTGTACTCACTCTGTTTCTTTATGATATTTTTGAACAGGCTACTGTGTTTCTCCCTGTAACCCTTAAGGCAGCCTATCGCAGTGTATTCCACAGCCTGAAAGATGAAGTGTATCCCTGCATTACTGCTCGTCAGCCATCTGATACTTTAAAACTATGGATGGTTTAGTAGCCTGTGTTTATTTTTTCACATTCATTTTGCTGCACCTACAGGTTGGGGGTTCAAATCCCACCCTTGTCTGGTGTGTGTGTGTGTGTGTGTATGGGTATGTATGTGTCCTGCAATGGACTGGCATCCCATCCATAATGGACCCCAGCTTTGTGTTCTAGGCTACCTGGGACTGACTCCATCCCCCCCCCCCACCCAAAACCCAGATGGTTAGAATGGATGGATGGATTTATGCACCTGTTCTCAATTCTGAGCATTAGCAAGGAAGACAACCAATTAAACAGTTGACTTGTTTCTAAAGACTGTTATATTGCCCATCCTATTTGGTAACCTTGGTAACCCTTTATTATAATACAGTTCAAAGAAAAAAATCAAAGAACCATTGACAATAAAATAAATCTAGAGAATCAGAGAGATGAGTAGCACTATGTATGAAAAGATTCTCCACTTGCCCTTCCATCACTGGTGAGTAAGATGGAGTCGCTCTTGATGTCTCTGTGGATAACTCCTTGTGTATGGAGGTACGACAGAGCCTTCAGCACTGACAGACAAACAGTGGCAATTTGCTCTTCATTCATCCTGTGGAGATAAATACAACACTGAATATATATACAAGCTTCTATAGTTTAACAAGCAGCACATTGTACCAACAACACCTGAGCATATAGAAAACCAATTAAGACCTCCCCCACCCCAATGCCATGGTGTTACGACTGAGCTCTAAATGCAGACAAACTTTAACAGACTTACTGAAACAGCAAAATAAGCATCACTTTTATCTATGCAGTTAAACTGCAGAGACCCATGGATGATTAGTGATCAAAAATATGCAGCTGTAAAGGTTTTTTTTTTAAAATATTACACAGTAAAAACATGTCAGCAGGAGAGATCCCAATTTTATTGCATTCCTGAGCCCCATAGCGAAACCACTCTCACTGACACGACACGGGAAAGTGGCCCGATAAAACCTCAGCACGGTGACTAATGGCTCTTTCATATGACCCCGGAACCGAGAGCTTATCAGCGAGCAGCAGCTCAATGTTAGCGAGGCTAATCAGCACCGCTCTACACATCCCAAATGAATAACCTCCAAAAAGCCCAAGAAGCGCCTGTGAACTGAACAGCCCGCGACAACCGCAAGGGGACAAAGCATTAGCATTGCACTCTACCATGAGAAATGAATTACTGACACCAGGGCAATAATTAGCAGTTAATCCCACATGCCTCTCACTGCTATAATAGGAATTGTAATAATACAACAACAATAATAATAATATGCATTATTGTGTATGGCTGTCACTATCAATTATATTAATAATTGAGTAATCAACTGATTAATTTGACAATGAATCAATGAATCAAGTAATCGTTTATATGATATTTGACCTCAAATTTAATCCATTCAGAACTGCGGATCGAATCCTAAAAAGTTTGAGCTGTGATCGAAAATTCCCCATAAGAAATAATGGAGAACCAATTAATTGGTTCCCAGGCCCCAAAAAATTACATCTAAATATGTTTTTTTTAAGCATTTAAACTCAAAATGAACCAGATAAAACAAGAAGAGCATATACTGTACTAAACACATCTAAGCACATTTATCAAAACAGTAATGTTTAAAGTAAGAAAATAAATGTATCCAAACAATGTGTAAAGTTAAAAAAAACAATATGTTCTGCCCCAATCGTCTGCTCCTTCCGTGTGCCACGCCTCCTCGTTAACCCCGTGTGGAATCCCCATATGATCCGCTGTTTCTGGTTGTTGTCATTAGTCCTTTGTATTTAGTCCGTGTTTCAGTTTGTTTCCCCAACCGGTCACTGTATTGTCCGTCTGCATTTTGCCTGCCTTACCTGTAATTAGATCCCATATTCCCCGATACCCTGACGTGTGCATCTTTGTCTCCGTTCCGTCCCCGCTGGGCACGACAATATTATTATCCTGCACCACCATCTGGGGCGATGGTGGAGCAGGAGGTAGTGCAACCGGAGGGTTGCAGGTTCGAGCCCCGGGCCCTCCTGACCCCATCGAAGTGTCCTTGAGCAAGACACTGAACCCCAAATTCTCCCAGTGAGCTGGTTGGCGCCTTGCATGGCAGCCTCTGCCACCGGTGTGTGAGTGTAAGCGTGGATGGGTGAATGTGAGGCATAGTGTAAAGCACTTTGGAAAAAAGTGCTATATAAATGCAGTCCATATTATAATTAAATGTAGTAATGGTTTATTATTATTATTATTATTATTATTATTATTATTATTATTATTAAAATAATTAAGAAATCTTTATTTTTAAATGTATTTTATTATATAATTACTGTTACTGTCTATCATTGTCTATATTTTTACTGTCTAAGTATATGTATTCAGCTAGTGTAAACATGCACAATACTATCACAGCGAATGTGAGGCTGAGACTGAATCGTTACCCTTTGTTTCCGCTGAGAGACGTGCCGCGTGACTCATTCCCCTGCACGTACAAGTTATCTTAGGTCGGGGTTCATGGTTTGAATTCTGAGATGCAGATTGAGCTCTAGGTAATTTTTTTTTCTAACTGGTTGGTTTGACTTTTAAGAAATTCGAGTTCTAATGAGTTTGAAAACTGAGGTACCATTGTACTATATAATCCATCCATCCATCCATCCATCCTCTGTAACCACTTGTCCTACTCAAGGTCGCGGGAGGTCTGGAGCCTAAGGGCGCAACACGGTGAACAACCCAGGACGGGATGCCAACCCATCACAGGGAACACTCACACACCTTTCAGTCACATACATACCCATCGGCAGTTTGGTAACTCCAGTTAACCTTTGCATATGTTTGGACTGTAGGGGGAAACTGGAGCACCCAGAGGAAACCTGACAATGATACGGGGAGTCAAATCCTGGCCCCAGAGGTGTGAGACAACAGTGCTAACCACTGCACCACCATGACACCAAGCCACCCCTAGGCTAAGTAATATAAATATATATAAAAATATATAGCAATTGGCACGAGGCAGTAATTCACAACTGACAGGCTCACACATACAGTGGTCAATTCACTTAAGTTGCAGCACCCTAGTAGTGAAGTAGCTCTGAATGTCGCCTGAATTACTCTGATGGAACAAATAGAAATGTAATCCCCTGACATCCATTCATGAATGCTCCTTATCCAAAAAGGCAAAAAAGACACTCGGCGCAATACGGCGCAGGAGAGGTTACCTCACACTAATCCTGATAGTTTTCAGTTTCTGCATGCTCTATATGGGTGGAGGCTACACTACAAAGATGATCTCGACTCACATTTGTCTGAAGTCTGGTTCACTGTTAAGAGTGATCTCACAGGCGTAAAGTATAGCTGACAGTATCCCATTCATAAATATCTAATCACTTTGCTTGAGTAGAGCTATTTGTATTCAGGCAACCACTCAGATATTATGTTACGATGCTTATGTTCTGCTTTCAATTTGCCTTCAGAACAGAAAGACAGTGTTACCACTACATCACTCAGTACTGGTCAAAGCCCATGTATGTCCCAGGCAATCCTCACCTCCCACCGCGCCTCTGAGACAAATTGAAATCAGCTCGCTAAATCGGCGCCCCCCTCGGAAGATGGTGCCCTAGGCAGCCGCCTATGTCACCCAATAGGTTAACCTGCACTAATCCTGCATGTTATTATGAAATACACTCTGGGTCCTTGGGAATATGTATTAAGGCTGGGCTGGAACCTACGGATGTTTCTTCAGGTTTTATTTGTGTTCATACGACAACTGATGCAGAGGGTTATAAAAACAAAGCATTCGGGAATGCGCTATTTTTTTTTTACAAGTTTTACTCTGCCATCTGTGGCATGTGTAGTTAAATCAGAATTCTAACACGGCAAGAGAAAAATCTGTTTAACTGCCAAATTAATAGTGATGAGTGCAGATAATGCCCCCCCCCCCCCGTTCCGGAAACACCCTGGGGGGTGTCCCTCCTGGCGGTAAGCTTTACCTTGACCCTCACGTTCCTTTTGTCACGAAAGCTTAGTCAATTATTTCAGCAATGCGATTTTATAATCAGAAAAACCGCATAACGATCAACCGAGCTGCGCGGAGCGTGTTAACGATTAATCATGTCTAAACGCACCACTGGAGGACACAGCATGTGCTTTCACGGTTATTAAAACAAAAAAGCTCTGCGTTTAAAAAAAACACACAAAATGCAGCCAAACGCACGGGAAATGTCCCCGGAAGTGGAGATTTCAAGAGGTACAGCGGGGAAAATATTGTGTTTACTCTAACATTCCAGTAACCGACCAGAACTAACCTTAACGCATTAACTTAATGTATTACTGTAATCACGACCATGCTGCAACGTAAGAACAATTTAATACAGCCAACCTGTTAATGTGGCTGTTTTATTAACAAAATAATGAGTGATTGTCACCTATAGACAAGATTATTTTTGCTTCTCTTTTCTTCCACACTTATTTTTCATAATCTCAGTGGTTCAGTCATTAGCTCTGTTCTCACCCCTATCTGGATGGGAAGGCGCAAACCCTTCCTCCACTATGCGTACGGGGGGTTTGCATATTCACTCTGTGTCGCACAGGTTTCCTGTTACCATTTATTCTAGTTAACTCCTGCAGCCCAGAGTCATGCAGTTAGGCTAATCAGGGTCTCTAAATTAGCCATAGTGTATAAATGATTGTGCCCGACGTGCCCGGGCATCCTCTCCAGGGTGTGCCTGGTGCACTCTGGGGTAGGTTCCATGTCCCCTGCAACCTTGAGCAGGATAAGAAGACGAATGGACTAAGTATGTTTTCATTGCTGCTGTTTCTAAATCGCTAGCACTGCCTGACACATCGATCAAGTTATAGCAACCATAACCATGAAGCAGCCTCTGGCCATTTTCAGTCGTGGTCGTACTGCCGCCCACGTTTTTCTTTGCAGTTTCCTGGGAACGCAGGATCGACGCCCCCTCGTAGCTGCGCAAGCGGCTCAGGATCTCACGACGTGCGCGGAAGTCCACGATCGCCGAAGCCTTGCCATTACGGGCGAAGCGGCGCCGCCCCAGAGAAGAGGCGCGCGGATCACTGTAATTATGCGCGCGGACACACTGCACTTATAGTGGGGGGTGGCGGCTCCGCTGCTCTGCCGGTTAAAGTTTGAAAAGTACTCGAATGGGCCTGATTAACGGGGAACTTCGGGGCGTTAAAAACCCACAAATTAGCCACTCTCGGATCATTACTGAGTCACCTAATTTCACCAAAATAATTAAAAAGTTGCACTTACAGCAGCGTGGGAACTTAGTATTTGTTATGATCGCAAAAACGACGGCGAGCATCGATTGATTATTGTGGGATGTAGGCATATTTCAAACGGTACACCTGATATTAAGGCTGAGGGCAATTTAGTTACGTGCAGAACAAAATTCAGAGAGGAACTTTAACAATACTTCAATCCCTATTTTTAATATTGTGTAAACCAATATCAACCTGGCATCACCAAGTCCACAACAGTTCACTCCTACAGGAGCTAATGTTCTCTTCCGTCACACTGACAACATCGTACCGCTTATACGCATTTCATTTGTTTGTATTCTCCGTTGTTTTTCCTCAGTTTCTTTTCCCGTACTAACGTAGTCCTGCCTATTTAAATGTAATGTAACGGAACCCTCACGTTAATCTGCTTCGGGCTTCGGGCTGTGGTTTCTGTTTACCGAGACCATTCAGTGGATGCGTGAAAACGAAATTAATAGAGTTCCGACCAAAACCCTAGCTGGTGTTTCAGCGTCGAGGCACGATCGAGAGCCTACCTCGTGTGAGTGACGATGTCAGTCAGCGCTCCACCCTCCAGAAACTCCATCACAACCCAGAGCTCGTCCCCGACTAGGTAGCTGTTGTACATGTCGACCACGTTCTCGTGGTGGTAATCCCTCATTATAACCACCTGAAATGAGACAAGGGGAAAAAATCAGTCGGAGAAGTCAGGCATTCAGAAGCCTCCTAGAGCCATTGCAATCCCAAAGGGTCGTCATCAAACCAATGCATTGGCTTACTACCAAGGAAAAAAATGTGCTGTGTTCAGTTCAGTCACAATTAAGATGTGTATAAAGGTAAATGAATGCACTATTGTATATGATAAGTAAGAAATTAAAATTAAAATACATGGAAAATATTCATGTTAAACTCATTCAGACAAAGTAATTGGTGGAAATTACAAGAGAAATAATATTTAAGCAGGTTTCAGCTGAATTCTGTTTTTAATTAGGGCAGCTCAATAAGACGATGAAGATGATTATTAATTTTAATAATAATAACACAATTATTAAGATGTTAAATATCTTTCAATGGGATCACTTTTAACCACATTTAGACAATATGGTCTAAGACATATTTAGACATATTCAGAGAAACAACTATCCACTGTCATGTGCAGACTTTCACATGGACTTCTTTCATCCCACTCAGGGAATAACCCAGTATCGTGTCCTGTGCAGCCTGGGAGAAGGTCCAGCCACCCTCAGGGTAAGTGGTTGGAAAATGGATGGTTGGATGGAATTTCTTTAAGTTTACAGATCAAAAAAACATTTTCCCTGCATTATGTTAAATTTATCATCTTGCATACCTAATGTACAGTTTTATATAGGCCATGATATTTTTTCCCCAAATTAGAGAAAAGCCCATCTCTCTTGTTGCCTAGGCAACATATGTGCCATGTGTAACAAACCGCATGTAATTAAATTACTCTCAGAACAAATGCACACTCTGACCAAAGTGATGTTCTCTCCTCCCCAAAGAGAAGCAAATTTGCAGTTGTTGGCCACGATGACACCGTTGGGGGGGGGGATGGTTGGGGGAATAGAGGCGGCCGTGCCAGGATGGAATCTTCAACTGCCCACGCGGCACAAGGAAGGCATGGAACGGCTGCCATGCGGAGACAGAAGCAGCTGGTGCTTCCTTTATGGAAACATGCTTCTACCCTTAGACACTCAGGTGTGGATTCATTCGCCACAACCAATACGGTTCAATACGGGGCAAATTAACTTCTGCCATGCCGATAAAACAGAAGTGCTTAGTGGGGCTGTGGGCGGTGGTCATGACAGGCGTAAGAACTGGAGATCCATCCATCCATCCATCCATCCATCCATCTTCAAAACGTTTATCCAGGTCAGGGTCGGGGGGTGGGGGCTGGCACTGAACATTTCTGAGGTGGAAAGGGCTTAACATTTATCCCTTGTGAAAATGTCTGTGACAACACACACACACACTGCTGCCTGTCACACCACTATGTGACTGGTTTGATCACGTGGTCTGGAGAAAATTTCAGAAAAAAGACACTTATGTTGGTTTGTGTTGAATAATACACTCTTGATAAGAAGAATTACACGGTGTACCCAAAAAGAATGAGTTTGTAAAAGAACTGCAAACACGGACAGAGAGAGAAAATAAACTGACAAATACTACTGAGTACTACTTTCAACAGTACAGACGTCAGTAACGTTATTAGGCTCACATAACCCAAGCAATCTGGTATTGCAACACTACAGACTTTATATTAACAAACTCTGGCCAGCACCTCAGTCTGACCAATGTCTTGACTTTTACCAACCCCTTCACTCTGACTAACACCTTGCCATTGACTAATGCCTTGACTCTAATGCCTAGCCACTAACGCCTTGACTCTAACACCTTGACTCTGACTAACGCCTTGACTCCAACACATTGACTCTGATTAACACCTTAACTCTGACTAACCCCTTCACTCTAATGCCTTGACTCTAACACTTTAACTCTGACTAACTCCTTGACTCTAACACCTTGACTCTGACTAATGCCTTGACTCCAACACATTGACTCTGATTAACACCTTAACTCTGACCAACACCTTGACTCTGGCTAACGCCTTGGCACTGACCTCATTGAAAAGCAGCTCCCTCCTCTGCTGCTTACGTAGGTCCATCTTCTTCACGGCCACTTGCTTGCCACTGTGCTTCTCCGTAGCGATGCAGACGATGCCAGTGGATCCCTCGCCAATCTTAATGAAGTTGTCCAAGTACTCCCGCGGGTCCCCAGGCTTTACCACCAGCTGCAGGGCAGCCCGAAATTGCTCGTGGGACACTCTGGAGGGTGGCTGGTCAGAGGCGGAGCCCCAGCTGGGGGGAGGGTAGGCCCCAGGTGGGATGTACGGGGAGCAGGGCTGGGAGTACGCACCCTGAGGTGTGTAAGGGGGGCTCGGCTGTGAGGGAGGGTGGTGATAGGGGGATGGTTTATAGTGGAACGTTGGGGGATACTGGAAGCTGCTGGGGTAGCTTGGCTTGGCATGGCTTTGAGGTAGCTTGAGGAGTCCACGAGGGTACGTGTCCGATCCAGGTACCTGGGGGCTTCCATCCCTGGACATCCTGTCATAGTCTCCCTGCACAAACACAATCACTGCTAAATTAGCGAAGTGATGTTCTCTCCTTCTCAAAGTGAAGTAAATTTGCAATTGTTGTAGTGGTGCCTATTACAAATGTGCCCATCCCAGGATGGAATCTTCAACTGCCCACGCAACACCCAGAAGGCATGGGACGGCTGCCATATGGGGACAGAAGCAGCGGCGGCTTCCTTTATGGAAACGTGCTTCTACCCTTAGCTGCCTAGGTGTGGATTCATTCGCCAGCATTGCACAGGAGCACAATAAGGAACAGCACTTAACATATCATCCAAAAGAGGAAACATTTTCATTAAACAGAACTAAAAGCAAACCCGTTCTATAACTCCCTACCTGAAGCCTGGATTTTCACTTCAGTATCTCAATAGCTGCCATGATTAGTGGTATATTTGTTTTTTTATTACTTGTATTACCTGAGGGGTATTCCGCAAAGCAGAATTTCCCAGTTAGTTGGATAATATAAGTCAAATATTGAAACTGTCCAATAGAAGGAGAGGCAAGTGATGTTCCTATTGGACAATCATGACTTTTTGGTAATATCCTGCTTCATGGAACACTCTCTGGCTTTCCCAGTTAGCTGGATAATTTAAGCCAAACATGAAAACTGTCCAATAGGAGGAGAGGTAAGTGGTGTTCCAATTGGACAATCCTTACATTTGGCTTTAGTTATCTGGCTAATGAAAAAAATGTTGCTCTGTGAAATAACCTCCTGGATTTATGGTCAACAGCCATTTATTTCTTACTGTTGTTCTTCACCGTTCCCTATGACAGCAGATAAATGACCTACAATGAGTGTTACCTCACTTTTATCCCCCAGTGAAACAGGAAGCCAAGGAATGCCTCAAGACTGAGACAGACACAGAACAGCAGAATATAATGCCGGTTGTGTTTATTTTTTTAAGGGACCATAGCTGTTTAGCAGCTATCATTTTGGTTAAATAAATATTTTATAGTGTACATTTAACATATAATGCATGCAAACATACAGGGGGTAGAGAACATGTTTATTCCAAGGTCCTAATGTCAGGCATCTCTATTGTGTTCCCATAGTAAGCAGTTACCCTGCGCTGACTGCCCTCATGTCACATTTGTGTGTTGCCTTTTACAGATAAGGGCTTAGGCCCTGACTGGCAGGGCGAGCTTTTGTTGCATTAGCAGGTGTAGGTACCATGGTGTCTGTATGCCTCAGTCCTTAGTCCTGAGCAGGGTGTAGTGGGCTATAGGACCGTGAGGAAAATCCCTCCGTTCTTTGAGGGATGAAGCATGTGCACCAGAACTTCTCATAAAGGTTCAGTGATATTTGAATTTGGTGATAGGGGAGGCCATGGAAGTCATTTGGTTTTATCCTGACATTCATGAGAGCATTACTCAGTTTGCTTAGTGTACATGGAGACACGAAGACATCATCATCCTGGGATATGGGAACAGCGTGAGAGGGAAGTGTGTGACCGCAGGGTGCGCCTGGTCCTGAAGAACGGCCTCATATTCCTTGGCCATTATGCAGTCATGCAGAGCAATCGTCTGACCTAATGACTCCCATATGATAGCTGCCCCTAAATTACGGACCCCCACCCCTCTTGATAGTTGGCAACTCATATTGTCAGTTAAGGCATCCCGTGGATTTCACCAGATATAAATCCCAGCCATTGCTCAGGGGCCTGAGTTCTGTGGCCCAAACTAAAGCTCAGGAGTCTTTGTGCATCGGCTGGGTCAGTCGGTGCTGATTCAGCTCTGTGCCTGATTCTGAGGCTGTACTTTGGTCGTGTTTGGTGTCCGTCCATCCCCACCTATGAACCTGGAATCGTGACCGCCGTTCCTCTTTGCTAATGTGCTTTTTTGCTGTCGTGATTTTTGATACTATTCCTGTTGACACTATAAACCATTTTGTGTGTATTTATGACAGATAAGCCTGCAGTTTGGAGACGGACTCCTTGGCTTCTTAGGAGCACATAACTGCTTATATCATAAAACTCACATATGACAGCGCTGAGTGTCTGACCTCTTTCACATATGACACATATCGGTAACTGGCATTCAAACAAATGACTCACCTCTGTAGCTGCATGTGTAATTGTGATTTAGTCGCTTCAATGCGAAAATCCCTTTTCTTGTGAAGTTTGTTATTTTGATCATCAGCTGTGTAGCCTGAGTACCTCAGAAAATAGTTTCTTAAATTGTAATTTTTTTTTTTTTTACGTTTTTGCCAATCATTTTAGAGTTGCCTGCAGACAAAAACTGCTCCGCTAATTATGTCAATTGCCGCACATGTGGGTATGACTAAGATTTTATATTAAGGATCATGTAAACGACGACCATTCAGCTTAGTTCTCTTTCAGAGATAGACCTACTGTTCCCCCATTAGGCATTGCATCGGTCTTACTCCTATGAAGAGAAAAACACTTTGCTTTTTAATGTTTCTACCTGATAAGTCCTCTTCATGCTTCCGGGAGCCCCACCCGCAAACCCGCCAGGAATACACCTGGAGCAGCTTAGACTCGCAAAACCGCCCGAAACTCACCTCCCCCGGCCTATCCCGCATCTTTAATGGCCGGGAAGAGCAAAGCCAAATCCCAATAACGTCGATAAATTAAATCATCGCCATACCCACAGGACACAAATTTCCGTAACATGATAGGACACGAATCGTCCCTTGTAGAGCGCCCGAGCGAGTCCGGAAGCTCCGGCGCCCGGACTCCCGATGTGTCTGGACTGCAGATAATTACGGCTGCGGACGCGTTTAATACATCACGCCGAGCGGCGCTGCCCGGGGACGGACGCACGGAAGCCCGGCGCGGCTATCACTCGCCGGCACTGGCGCTGGCTGACAGCCAGGGGGTCTCCTGATCCATGTTCGTTAAATGCACATTAATCTGAATTTGGCAGTGTAATCAACATCCCAACTGAACTGTGAAATTGAATTCTGCAGTGGAACATCATTTGGCCATTTTATGCTAAGGCTGCAAAAAAAAAAAAAAAAAAAATTGCCGCAACATCAATTTGTCAGTGTGAGCTGCAGCACAGGGACTCACGACAGCGACAGAAAGGAGGGATCTCGCTCCACAAAAGAGGCACGACGACATTTCGATCCCCCCGTTTCAGCCCCACCTCTGACAAGCCCGCAGAGTCCGGATGGGACAAGATTTAGAAAAGACGCATTATGGGAACCGCGGTTCGGGATGACTGATACCAAGCAGCGAAGTGCAAACCGCACAGATGTGCTGCGTCTCTTTTGCGTGTAATAAAAATAAAAAAGCAAACAAATGTAGGCCTAATCGCACCATCCTCACAGTTTCCGTGTTAAGATTATTATTATTATTACATTTTTAAACGGTGTCAGTCGACGATGCTGTTTAAAGGTCCAGGACTGTCCCGAAAATGACCCATTACTGCGGCAACCACTCTGCGGCTTTAACGACGATCATCTTTGTTTCAGCGCGTCAGTGGCATCTTAAAGCCCCCGAACCGGTGAAGCGTTTCCCTGCCAGGGCATGGAGGGGGCACTTGTGCACCGGAGCGCGTGAGCCTCCAGCTCGATGAGAAGGGACCCGTAACCGCTGTTATTCACTCCCACTTCACGCTAGCAGATTGTGCTGGGTGTCACAAAAAAGGGGGCATGTAATCCGGTCCGTGTCTGCAATTTAAAGTCCCCAGCCATCCGTGTGGAAGATGCGCGACGTACCGGCTGATCTCTGGGGCCACGACCCGGTTGTAATCTCGCCATGGATTCACATGACGACTTAAATAAATGAAACACACATTGCTAATACTGCCGACTAAAAACAAATACAGTAGAAGGAATAAATATTATTTAGTAACAAAACATAGCTTTAATATGCCTCTGGCTCATACCTTGTAGAGCCTATGGAATATGAATATATTGTTGTGGCTTGTAGGGCTGGGTATTGTGACCAATTCGGCGATTCGATTCTTATTTTTATGGTTTCGATTCGATTTCGATTCGATTCAATTCGATATCGATTAGCTATCAATATTTCATTTAAAATGTTAGTTTTGCAGACATGGGATCCATATTT
>JAODLC010000043.1:15797638-15809772 GCA_026781145.1 Hippopotamyrus pictus
AGATCAGCGACCAATCGGTCATTTAGAGACAGGCATGCATTATACGGCAGGGATGCCTTTTTCGGCATAACACCTGTCTGTTAACCGTGCAAGACCTGCCCTCAGTTTACGCGGTTAACTCGCTTGCACCACAGCGCTTTTACAGGTTTGTAAAAACTTTCATTGATTGATTGTAAATGTAATCAATCTTGTTGCGTCTTAAATTAATTACTTATGTCTTAAATTTGTTGGCAAGGTTCCACTTCAAACACACTGGGATGATAGAAACAGTACTAGTTATATGATGATGATGCTAATTTTATTATTATTATTATTATTATTATTATTATTGTCTTGCGTTGTTCTCACCCTATGATCACTGGCCACCTCATTGAAAAAAAAAAATTGTTTGGTGCCCCTGTCTCGCTGTAAGAAATTCTGGAGACCACGGACTTTGAACACCTATAGTTCGGTTTCTCCGGTCCGAATCAGCTGATGAATTTGTAAATTGTAGCGTTGGGTTTGCTTTCACGCAGAGAAAAATCCAACCGAAGCAACAATGCGCCACTACAAACCACGTGAGAACGTTCATTCTGCTTATTGGTCAGATGTGTCTGTGGCGGGAGCAAGAGAGTAAATACAGGAAGGAGGTCCTATGCAGCTGAACATCTCTCACGTTTCTGTATTGTTGCCTCGTTTTTTTTGTTTTTGTTTTTGTTTTTGTTTTTTTTTTTTTAACTTTCACACGACACCGTTCAGTCGACCGGTCAAATCCTTTCTCCTTCAACCGCTGACTGAACATTTTGAAAGCTTGACAGATGTGATCATTTGCCCAGATTTCAAGAAGGCAACGTACATCACTGTAGACCAAGTAAGACCTTGGTTCATTTTTCCTTCTCCGCTTAGCTGCTGCTATTAGTTTGCGTGCTCTGCTGCATCCCAAAATGCAAAGGGCACCTGGCTACGGGACCTGTTTAGCTGAAATTCGCGGAATATACCTGGAGACTCGGTCGGATTGAGGTCGGATCACACAACTGCTCCAGACTTCATTTGGGACCGCACCGAGACCATCTCCTCTCGTGGGTCTCGGTGCGGTTGTTTTAGCCCGCATCTGAGTGTGATTACGGTGTTCACACCTGCCCAAACGAATCACACCAAGGTGGAAATCGAACCAGATTCTTCTTTAACCGGACTAAAAACTGTGTGGAAAAACTCTATGTGGTAAGATTAGAGTGGAAATATCCATATTATCCACTAGGGGGCAGCCCAGTAACATTTTCGTTGCTTCTGTAGCGCAATGTAAATAACTTGAAAAGGGCATTTAAAAGGGAAAGATAGATCTGCCCTCGTAAGTGGCTGACTGTTAGTATATGATAAATAAACGCACATCAGTTTGCCCATTCAGAGAAGCAGGCACCAGGGGATGGTAATCCAGTCCCGAAAGACTCTGGGTGAAACCCTAAACTGTAACCCATATTAAAACCTTGCAACAGTCCAGCTCTCCCAACAGCTATCAGTAACCTCTTATTCACTCAGAATATTCTGGAAACCTAAGGAGACCCCAGATTGGACGCACACAGACACTCACAGCTAGTTGCTGAAGTACCCAGAGGAATCCCACGCAATCACTGAGAGAACATGCACACAGTTCCCACACAGAACCTGGGATGAACTCGACCCTGTAACCTTGGAGATGTGAATCAACAGTGCCATCTGGTGGTTGGGGGGAGGGGTTCACTGAGTAGCAGCGCTGGCTCTCTGAGCTATAATCCTGCTGACTTCTAGTCAATCCGTCTACAGCCACAATACAGTAAATAAATAGTCTGAGGTCACAATATAACGGCATAAAAGTAAGCATTATCAAGCTCGGTGAAACTGCAAAGGACAGGTGCCATATTTAAAAAGGGCAAATGAACCAAGCTGATCTCTTCCTCCCAGGCAGGATTCCTGAGTCGATCATTGTGGAGTTCCTACCTCAGAGGCAATTAAGCCAATAGAGCCACACTCCTCCCAAGCCCAGCCTTCCTGTCACAGCTGCCCTCCATAAGGACAATGCCAGCCTTCCAGTTTTCCCAGCTGATGTTCTCATGCCGATTTTCCCCAGGGGTTTCGTCAAATACTCGACGTTGAAAAATGGTAACAGCAAGCAAATGAAGTCAACCTGAATAAAATAGGAAAACTTCAGAATTTGTGATCGGACCGCTTTTGCGCGGAAAACCTTCTGAGACAAAGGTAGACTTAGGTTTCCGCTGCTCTTCTGCGCCATCTGCTGTATCCCCTCAGCACACTGGAGAAGGGTTTTCTCACCCTGTTCCTCTCCTGTTCACAGATCACTGATCAGAGGGCGCGTGTCACAGCACTGAGAATCAGGACGACCAGTTCTCAGCTCCGACGGGGTTGCATTGAAACACTGGGTTTAGAAAGCCGGAATTCTGGGGTGGGCCCTACAGGAACGATTCGGAGAGGGTTTGGGAGTGCTGTAGGATGGATTTTTTGGGAGATCAAGGACGGAAAGGAGACGCGAAAACTGCATCACTAACAGGACAGAATCTACTTAAGTGTGAGTCATTTTGGGCACAGATTCAACCTGTACTACCTGAATAAACATGAAGTACCTACTTGGATTTACTTTATGTGCAGATTTTTCAGAACTAAACTGTATACTTGCTGCTTGTCAAATTATGAACTTCCAACCTGTACTGCATCCTGGTCTGGTCAACCCATTGCGCACACAGGCAGCCGTCTGGGGCGCCATCTTTTGAGGCGGCGCCCATTTTTGCAAGCCGATTTCACTTGCCTAGGCTGCTACATGGACTTCAACCAGTACTGACTTGTATGTATATACATGAGGTATATAAAATGACTTATCTATATGCTGATGGAATATGACACAAGCCAGCTTACACATTGTTTTGAAGAAAGGACCAGATTTTAAGCAATAATTCCAACAAAACTTCAGCACCAGCAAGGTCAGACGAGCCCATCGGGTACCTTTTCCTATTTTTTGGCCCGTGTCCATCTCCCGATTTACAGCCTGCTCGGGAAAAGCCCATCCATCTGGTGCGTGACAGTCTACATCAGTGAACGAAAGATGGACAGAGACACTGCCGCCAGATTAAGAGGACCTAGGGATTGGGCACAAACTCTGACACCAGCACCTCAAAAGGGGAGCAGTAATACCAGTCATCCACATGGGAGAGCAGGGTCGCTGGCATGGGCCCTAGCCAAGCGGGCTATTCAGGGGCTATTTCAAACCCCCGACACCCACGCTGCTAAAAAAAGCCCGACTGTCCGTACAGTTTGCTGGACGCGGGGGATCTGAGAAAACGTGCACTGGGGTTCTGAACGCCGCATGATCCGTTGAGGACTGAACATAGCGCAGTAATGCCAGCTGGTAGGCTTAGCAGGTATGAAATGAGGAAGAGGAACAGACCTGGGTATGGCTGAGAGCTGCCCTCTGTGGCGTCCTGCTGGCCACTCTCCCTCGCCCGTCCCGTTGGCCGCTCTCCCTCGCCCGTCCAGTTGGCCGCTCTCCCTCGCCCGTCCCGTTGGCCGCTCCCCCTCGCCCGTCCCGTTGGCCGCTCCCCCTCGCCCGTCCCGTTGGCCGCTCTCCCTCGCCCGTCCCGTTGGCCGCTCTCCCTCGCCGGTTCCCCTCGCACCTGCTCCCCTCCCGGTTCCTCTCTGCTCGTGATTCACGCCGCGCAGCTGCTCTTTCACACACGCGTCCCGCTCTCACGTTTCCGTGGCTCATTCACGCTGCCCTGCCGCTAGGGACTCGGATGCCAGCCGAGAGTGAGGCGGTATCACCCCCCACCCCCCCGGTAGCGGCAGTAGGCGCTCTTTGGGGCCGCCCTCGCCTTCATGCTCATCCCTCGCCCTGTGACGGCTGTGTGACACGTCCACCAGATACTTGTAGACATTCAGCTTCCTCAATACCGTTTAGGACATGCACTTGCGTGTGATGCGTCCAAGAAACCTGGGAATTTCCGTGGTGAAATGATACATCAGCTATGTGTAACAAATAGCTATGCATCATGATCCAGATTATAAAACACTACACTGAACTATATCTGTCCATCCATCTTTTAACCACTTATCCTGGTCAGGAGGGCTGCAGCCTGTCCCAGGTGGACAGGGAACAAGGCAAAATTAAACTTCAGCATATAATACTTATATAAAAATGGTTCACTCCAGGCAGAGGTATCAGTAATACAGGAGGATGTGAGATCTGAGCCCTTACAGCACATTCACATTAACTCCAACCAGCCCCGGAGGCACTGACTCCTCCTATAATGTAAAATCAAGGACAGGGACTTTCCAAAGCAGAGGGTGTTTGTTCAAATCCCAACAGGTACCCTGCAGTGAGGATTTAAACTGAAGCTAGGTAGAGTGGGACTCATTCTAGGGGTGACAGCAAACAGCCAAAGGATAAGGGGGCGACAGGAAGGAAGAGGAGACACAGGAAGGAAGAGGAACAAGATGGCAGGTATATGGTCAGTGCAGAGGGAGGAGCAGGAGCACAAAAACAAATGGGTGTCAGGTCAAGGACAGGGAACAGCTCAGGGCGCGGGGAGGCATCAGCATCTGGGTGAGTTTATAGGGGAGCAAGAGCAGGAAACCCAATTTCATATAAGGAAACAAGATTTGCGCTGGGAAGCTAGAACTACCCCCGCTGCAGGCCTGTCACAGGATGTAAGCCTGTCTGGGGGAAACGCGACCCGGAAAGAGCGCCGAGTGCCCTGTGTACGAGGCGGGTCGGCTCGCCAGGGCAAGCTGCACGCCATGTGTATGTCAGAGCGGCGATGGGGGGGGGTTATCAGCCCCTTCGCTGCACTTTCTAAAAATAAACGCGCGTTTTCGGTGCCTCGATAAGAATAACAGCCGCTCAGACGCCGATGCCTGGAGGGGTGGCAGCTAGCAGGGGCGACACGTGTCACTGGAATGGGGCGGCAACCATGTTTAAAACCAGCTGCAATTTGAAACCTACAGCTCAGGCTCAGACGTGACCAGACAGCCAGCTGAAAACGCTGCGGATGCACATGGCGGCGAGGGAGAACGTGCTGAGTGGGAGTCATGACTGTAGCCTTTTCAGGGAGGGGGGCGGCGACAGGAAGTGGGCATTTATTAGTGCAGCATGATGACTGAAAATGAGAGTCTGCTCTGTGGTTTCCTGTTTCCTGTTTGTAAAAATGACCTTTTTCAGACACATGCAAATGAACAGGCATGTTCTGAAAGATTCTGGGTGGGTGCATGCAGTCTACCCCCCCCCCCCCAGCCTGGGAAGGAAAGGACTCTGGCAGCATCTACACTGGATCGATGGCATGCTTTTCACATCTCAGCGTGATGGGGGGGGCGAGGCGGTGGAAATGAAGCATTAAAAGAGGAGCGGTCTGCATGTGTGCGAGTGCGTGCGTGCAGGAGAGGAGGCAGCAGAGGGTAGGAAAAGTCATACTTTTTGCAAGGACGTTTCAGACGACTGGACTTTCTTGGGAGATATCTGCGAAGAGAGTGAGAAAATTATTTTCTTGTTTCCCCTCTTCAAAGATATCTCCTAATGGCAGAGTAATCACAATACCTTATAATCATCACATAATCTCCCTTCCTTTCTCCTCCTCTCTCCCTGTGTACCCTCTCCCTCCTGCTCTCCTCCTTCCCAGTATACTCTCTCTCCTCCCAGCACACTCTCCCACCCTCTCTCCTCCTCTCTCCCAGTGTACCCTCACCCTCCCAGGGTGCATCTTGCTCCCAGTATCCAATCCGTCTCTCTCACCCCTCACTCCCATTTCCAGTGTTGGTTAAATACAGCATTTCCCTGCATTTCCATGGGGATTCTGGGATTGCAGGGAGAACAATGCCCACGCAGAGAAGCATAAGTTGTGGCAGCCCAGTGGATCGTGGCAACTTGCGGCCTTGCGCCCGCTAAAGAGCGTGTTTATCCGGGTTAATTACTGCCCGGTGCCCTCGGCTGAACGGGCGAATCACGGTGCTGGTGAAACCGAACACTGTTTTCAGTAAAGAGCCTGTGGTCTTCACCACTGAGATACACACTCACACACACAGCAGACACTTAGGACAGTAGGTGTGTATGTTTCATTACCAAATGTGTTCCCATGAATGTTCCACCCTTTTCAGTGCTAATAAGCAGAGTATGAATAGCATGCATGTTAAGAGCTCAGCTAAAGAGGAGCATGCGTCTGCCATGTTTGGCGCACAGCTGTGCAGCGGGTGAGTCAGGCATCCCCACCCTGGCAGGGGGGGGCACTGACACCCGCCCATGGTGAACCACAATGGCAAATAATGACAAACAAGTGCCCGGTAAAGACAAACAAGCCATTAGTGAAGTCATCAGTTAAACACCCTCAACCCCAATTGTAGGTGAAAACCAGCTTGGGGACAGGTGGGGGGGTTGCAGGTGAAATAGGAATTTTGTTATTCTCACTGATTGCTAGGTGATTTGCACTTAATAAAACTATTCTAATTTTACCCCAGTAACTCCAGCTCTGGAGGACTGCAAGCTGCCCACGACTTCATCTTTAACACCTCCCCCGCTGTTATTCCTGTATGATGCATGTCAAACAGGGCCCCCTGCTGCTGCGTTACGTAAGCCAGGTGGTGGGCGAGGCAGTCGGGGCCTACCTTCATGGGAGCCAGCTGTATGGGGGTGATGCAGGAGGGGTCCACCATGGGCCTGGGCCGGTTGGCCGTGTCGGCGATCAGGCTCTGCCATTGCTGCGGCAGCCCAGTGAACTTCTGCTCGCGGTGGTCAAAGCCCGTGTGCACGCGGTGCTCGAAGTTGGAGGGCGCCGAGATCTCAAGCCGCTTCTTCTTCTTCCCAAACATGCTGGAAAATCCAGAGAAACCTGCAAGGCACGGGGAAAGCCCAGTGATTCTCTTGCGGATGCTGGACGACCGGCAGGAAGGCCAGTGAGACACCTCCGGCAGCACGAAGAGATGAGAGGATCTGGCTGAAGGAGTAACTGAACGGAACTGCCTCTCGATGAACTTTACTTCAGAAACAACATGGCGTCCACATCGCAGGACAAACTGCTATCTGCTCTGGCACACATATCCAGTCAAGGTCGCGGCACCGGGCGACATTGTGTCGAAGGACAGCAAAAATAGCCTGAATGCATTCCAATGATGAGCGCAGCATGCGGAAGAGGATGTCAACATGAACGATGGCAGGGACGGAGCTGTGAGAACTCAAGGTGCACAAAACATCAACAGAAGATGGCCTACAGGTAGACATACGGGATACTTCTGTTTCATGAGTATTAGTATTGATGTTTAAACAAAATAAACGCAGGACTGCTAATGGAAAATAAGGTTCTCTAAAGGCAGGTACACCAGACATCGCGTTACTCTGAAGTTATCATACAGAGCCAAGCTTCGTGGTGAAGACCCCACGTTCAGGGACCAGAAGAAGCTCCCCAGTGGGACCCAGACACTCATCTTCAGAATAAATCTGCCCGTTTGATGGAGTACATGTGGGCGTCCTGTGCGAAGAGTCCTTCTGCCAGCAGGCGTTACAGACAGGCGGGAGGTTTAGCCCAAACCGCTTTGGCTGTTAACGCTTAGCGACAGCGTGCGTGCGAGGCATAGAAACGTCTTTATTCGTCCGTCAAACAGGCCCGTGATGGACAGTGCATTTAATTTGCCCTAAAAAGAGATGGCATGTTTAAAGAGGTCTGCTGTTTATTCACATTAATTTCATGGTGGAGATTGTGCCACGCTAGTGCACAAGCGCGGCCGGATTCAGGTATGCCCCCCGCCAATGTGAGTGACAACGGTGTCCTCATTTGTCTTATATAAATATCACCAAGTGCGACCGCACTTACCGGAGGCTAAACCAAGGACGTGCTCGCCCGTGGTCCAAGGGGGCGGGGCATTTATCAAAATGTCACCCGGGGAGCGTCGTTCCATTGGACTCAAGAGCAGGTCACCGCCCTGAACCCGGCGGGCCACAGACAAGGCCTCCTTTCACCGGTGCCAGGGAGGAGGTGGGCCCATACACATTACGGCCCTGAGACGGCGCTCAAAGGCCCTTTATACACACGGCACTCCTCTCCCCAGCAAACAAAGCGGGCCCTCTGTGGCGTGCCAGGCGGGTATGAGAGCGGCCTGGGCCAGCTGTCGGATGGACGCGCGGGACGGACAGCCACCGCTGGCACGGGGACGGCCACACAATCGCCTGAATGGAGATGTCTGTGTTCCCTAAAGTGAAGTGTTTGTGCGGAAAGGGGAAAAAATAAAAACAGCCCATCACAGGTTAGGGAACAATGAACACGGGGTGGAAAAGAGATCCCACTGATGGGATTAAAGGGGTTTTAATCGTTTCACAGCAGGAGAGCCGACTGTTCAGAAGGAGGAAGTAGGAAGAACACCATCAACCTGCTAACCAGAAGACTGGTCAAGGAAGTGATTATTCACCCCAATCGATAATTAATAGAAACAGTACAGCAAGAACAGTCTAACCAAATTTTACTCAGTCGAGGAGGTAAAATGCCTTTTAGGGTTATTAATTAACCTTAAAAATAACTCAGAGAGAGGAGAGGAAAGAAAGTCATTCTTATGAGTCGTGTTCCTTTTTAATTACCTTTTAATTGCTCGTTTTAAGAGCCGGTCCTTCAACGGTTACTGCGGGGACTTGTGGCTCTTCCTGGGGGGTCTCTTCTCTGACTTGCTCTATGATTCCACGTCCTTTGGGTCAAAGTGACATGAACATACACACCCAAAGACGACTGCCTCTACCCTCATAAAAACACCCAAGCAAAATAGCAGTTTCAACTCATTTTCAAGGGGCTTTTGATGTTTTTTCGGCAAACATCCATACAGTACTGGGACATACATATTAGCTACTTCACCCTGCCCAGGGAACATCTAAAGTGGTTAAATGTTACAACGCAGTGGCCAAAAACACAACACTGCAGACTGCTGTGGTTTTCATTGTCCGGTAAAAGCAGGAACTTCAGCTTGCGTGATATTAACTCCCCAAATTACCAGTGCCTGAAGACATACCTTATCAAGAAATCATTTTTATTTACTGACACAATACTTGACAATCTCACATCAAGACAGAAAGATGTGCCTGTGAGATTTTACTGCAGTAATGGAAATCCGCAGAACTGGTTTAAGAATGAGATATAAATCCCATAGACCTTTCTGAGGGTGCTCATGACACACACCCTGCCCTATCCCACCACCTCCATCTTCTTCCCCGTTTATGATGTCAATTTGTGCGATTTAATACATTCCCGAAAAACAGCTGGGTGTCATCTCTAAAGTGGAATCTCAGCCAATCAGACATGTGTACCCTGCCCCTCCCACATACGCTCGCTATCCAACCAGAAAGCGAACAATCTCATCATTTCAAGAGAATATAATGTCAGAATCCTCAAAGCATCCTGATCACTCAAAACTGACCCTGTCCATCCAATGCATTTATATATTTATCACCAACAGAAGGGTTAACCTTCAGCTAACTGACTAACTACCACGTAGACAGCATCAATTATTTAGAACAGAAAATTATTAAGCATCAGTTGAAAATTAACAATTAAAATTAAACACTATCGTCACACACGTGTAGATTAATATGCCAGGGTTGCCTTTATGTCTTGACCATGTGAGTCTCTGGGTTTATACTTAGAATCAAAAATGTTTCAAGAACCTCTTACGGGAGCACAAGAAAACGAAACATTTTTTCGGATATGAATGGAACAGACTGCACAACCGGAAAACAGCTTCTGAAAATAAATCCTGTAAGAAGACAATGTTCCCAGTAATGGGCCAGTTCTATACACAGGCATAATGAGGTGGTCTGATTGCCCAGGCTGTGTGCGCCCAGAAGATGCTGCTGAATTTTACACACGGAAAATACGCTGTTAAATGGTTTTTAAACCAGATACAAATGGAGCAGAGATCATCCTGAGTACAAGATGATGGAGTGTCTGAGAATTCAAGTTTTATCATTACATTTACATGTATTTTTATTTATCAGTCTAAGCGATGTACAAGTGAGGTAAATAGCACATTACGAACATACGACTGTTAAGGAGTCAACTCGACATAAGTGCAGCTAGGCTGAGCTACCAATGAATGCCCAGGTAAGAGTGTAAGCAGGAGCAAGAGCTACAGAACATCTTCCAAACAAGGCAGGAAGCTAACAGGATGAATATTCAGTGACAGGGAGTGCAGCGTTAGGAGCCTTCAGGGAACATGGACTGGAATCAGGCTAGCAGAGGTGTTCCTGGGACAGATGGGTTTCGAGACTTCATCATGAATGATGTGTATTTATGGAGGTGCAAAAAAGTTTTCGGCCAGTCAAACATCACTGCACACTTCATGCAAATGATTTTTTTTACTGAAGAAGCCATATTTAATTGTAGTGATTTCATCCCCGATGCCCCCCTCCACAAAGTCAGCGCACAGCGAAAGCATCAACCTTGACGTGGCAGCAGCGATGGATTTATTCGTGAAGGTAACTCCTGATTCACTGAGGCATCCATACTGCTGCCATCTGTCACCCTGCGAGGGCCGGCAGGCGCCCCGGCCAATGACACTGAGGCACGCTGAAAGGCGAGTGATTCCGCAGGCATGTCACCAAGAACTAGAATCTCTTACACTTGCTCGGGGGGTGTGGGGGGGGATAAGCCAAAATCCGCTTTCGCTCCTAGATTAAAGGACACCGAATCTGGAGCGATCTCACTCAGCGGGCATGGCCGAGTCTTCAGTTAGCGTGGAGCGTCAGAGTGCCGCGTTCATGACGAGCGCCTTTCCGATGCTTTCCGTCCAGCTTCTAAGGAAGCGGCCAAGGTTTTTAGTATTTTATTTTTTTTCCAAAAATTCTTTGCAGTCATTAAATAAGGGCTGTTAATTATACTGAGGTATGAAAAAAGCACAGAGACTACGTGAAGGTCACACACACACACACACTCAAAATACTCACTGTTTTTCTTTCAGTATTAACTCTCCAGAAATAAACTCACCTGAGGGGAAGAGATTCATTGTTCCGCTTGAATAGCAGGACAGGCAGCTTCAGTCCGAGTTGGGGGGTGGGGGGGTCAAGGCATTTGGAACGCCGATGAAATTCCCGCCGTCGATGCCGTTCACACGGCTCGGAAAACGGTATACATTCCGGGAAGTTCACGGCAGGCGAAACAGCGTCGCGTCATCACGTCTGACCTGTGCAGTCTCCTGGTAACCCCCGGCGAAACCTCGGCAGGACTCTGCCGACCGTGGTGCCGCGAAGCGGACGGAAAGCGCCGGAACCTTTCTGTGAGCCCGCAGTCAGTGGACGGCCCTGACGTGCAGCTCCCATGGCACGACCCCGGCCCCTCATCTTGTGTTCACACCGGGGACGGGTCCTCCCTGGCGCTCACAGCACGGCCTGCCCCCCCCCCCCCCAAAAAACCGCGCAAACCCCCCCCGGGGAACACGACATCCGACGTATGGCGATGGCGGGAGCGACGCGGCGAGAGTCCAGACTTCCCGCTCTAGCCGGCGAACATGCTGTGAGTCGGACCAGAAGGGGGATGGCACCTGTTCCCGTCTGTGAAATGGAGCCGCTTGCTGGGGGGGGGGGGGGCGCAGGAATTTAGGAAGCGGTAGCATCAGAGCACTGGCTCCTACGTTGACTCAGCGAGGAGGGTTAGCGGCGCACGGTGCTGACATACGAACGAGGCCGGGTCGGGCTGGGCTGCTCCTCCGCCGCATGTGGACAAGTGCTCTATAAATAGCCTGACTTTCGGTTCTGATTCTCCCCGCCCCCCCCCCCAGCTCGTCAACATTGCAGCAGGAAAAACACGGATCGTCCCAATTAACAGGGAAGACACCCAAAAATGAGCCCCTCCCAAGACAGAAGCTGAAGCCGCTCTGCCTTAATCTTTCCGACAGGTACATTTACACTCCAAAGTACCTGCAGACCATCCTCCTAACCTTCAGGGGGCGCTCC
Source organism: Hippopotamyrus pictus (assembly GCA_026781145.1). Taxonomy (NCBI): domain Eukaryota; kingdom Metazoa; phylum Chordata; class Actinopteri; order Osteoglossiformes; family Mormyridae; genus Hippopotamyrus; species Hippopotamyrus pictus. Next base: position 15,809,571 of record JAODLC010000043.1, read on the forward strand.
AGCAGCCCCCATTCACCTATGACCCCCAGTATACAGTCTTGAGGCTAATAGGCACAAAATATCAGTGAGCATCTGTGTGCAGCAGGGGGGAATATAAGAATTGAACCACAGACAAATAGGTCTGTTTAAAGAAACTTGTGCGGCCGTCAGAACAAAATGACACATTACACATTTTAAGTGCGTTACGCCCCACCCTGCCCCC
>JAODLC010000043.1:15809872-15827309 GCA_026781145.1 Hippopotamyrus pictus
TTACGCCCCCCCCTGCCCCCCCCCCCCCCAAAGACAAACAACATAAGTTCAATTGCAAACCCCTGTGGTATGGAACCAGCAGTAGTGAGTCTGCAGGCGTATCACGTATCTGCAGAACTGGACTAAGAAAGTAGGTGAAAGTGGCCTTTGAAGGCAATTCGTTTTAACTTGAGATGACGCAACGGAGTCCCACAAACCGGGGCTATGTAGGCTAACCTCAACTGCAGCTGCTTTACCTCAGAGAAAAAGGAAACACTAACTGCATGTCCTTGTGTCCTATTCCCAGCAGTAAATACATATTTTACCCTCCGAAATACTCCTTCCTTCCACTGTCCTATCCAACACGGCTCAGTCCATAGGTCATTTGTGACAATATTCATTTTCATAATCAATATCCCAAATTGATTTTGCAACTTGGGCAAATCACCAGAATACTTTATACATCTCATTACTTTTTACCATTGTGGCTGGGATCCTGAGTGGGACTCATTCCCAGGGCTTATCTTAATAAGTTCAGCTTCGGAGTGCATTACGAAAAGGGGGGGGGGGTGGATTTCCTTTCTGGTTTGTGGCCCAGCGGGTTAGGACTCAGAAGGTCAGCAGTTTGAATCCTGAACCAGTAGACTGATGCTGCCACTGGGCCCTTCAGCAAGGCTCTTAACCTCAGGGGCTCTGCATGCTGGCTGATCCTGCACTGTAGCCAGTGTGACCCTGCTGATCCTTCACTGTAGCCAGTGTGACCCTGCTGATCCTGCACTGTAGCCAGTGTGACCCTGCTGACCCTGCACTGTAGCCAGTGTGACCCTGCTGATCCTGCACTGTAGCCAGTGTGACCCTGCACTGTGGCCAGTGTGACCCTGCTGATCCTGCACTGTGGCCAGTGTGACCCTGCTGATTCTGCACTACGGCCAGTGTGACCCTGCTGACCCTGCACTGTAGCCAGTGTGACCCTGCTGATTCTGCACTGTAGCCCCCCAAACCTGCCCTGACCTCTATGTGTGTCTCATAGAGAGCAAGATAGGGTAGGAAAAAAGACAATTTCCCCACAGGCATTAGTAAAGTATCTGTATTCAATTGTACTTTCTATTACACACACAGAAATCTCTTGGATTTTATTTATTGAGAAGTGCATCCCCAACACTGACCATTTATAACCGTAATTAATGGGATCAATTTACCAATGACTCCCACGCCATCTCTCCTGCTGGTCCTCATTCCTTTCCAGTATTAATGACGTTATTACTGAGGGTATCGATTCAGCAGGGTTCCTGTGGGCCCACATTTGATTATGCACCTTCAGCACCTTGTGGGTCGAAGCCCCAGTAAAGTCTTAATATTTCCATCAGAACTTCCAGGTGGCCGAGGCGATCGAATGAATTAACTGGTAGGGTTTGTTCATCGAGGTCCATAGCCAGCGCCAGGACTGGTTTAGTATGGTGATAAAAGGTGGGCGGTGTGTTGCTCAGCAGGTTAGACTTTTGTACCCATGATAGGAAGGTCATCGGTTTGAATCCCATCCTCAGCAGAATGGTTACATCTCCAGTGGACCCTTACGCGAGCAACTGTATGCCTCAGAGGATATGGGATGACATTATAGGTGCTGATTTCTTTTGAGGGGAGCTACAGAAATACTTACTCATATTATTCTGCATCCTGCAAAATGTAAGACAAATTCTGTAAGGAGCTCATGGACTGACTCCCAGAAGAGCAGAATCTTTAAATATTTCCACTGTCCGCATAGTGCACTTTGGGTGACGTCATTCTACTCGTACTCAAAAATGCTAATGAGTACATGAGAAGCATTTTTCGAAGAAGGGTGAACTTGAAGTCATTCATTTGCCATCATTACAAGTAGTGAAGCTGTTCCTGGTATCCGGATCCCTGTTGTTTGAGGATTTGCACTGAAATGTGCATGTGAATACCACCCAAATCAATTCAGCTTAACAATTAATACTAGAGCAAAAGGAAAGAAAATCAGGACAGTCCACAGCCATCGTTGGCCAGAGCAGGTTAAATTCATGGGCAGATTCATTCACAAGAGTCCTAGCTCTTCAAACTTAATACCATAGTGGTTAACAACATGGACTATAAACTCGAAGGATAATGGTGTAAGTTCCAGGATATGCCCTATAATAATTTATAAAAAATCTTTAATTACTTTGGACATCAAGCTACCCAAATAAATTTAAATATAAGCAATACAAGTTGAAAGAATTTACAGGTAAATATAATTTCAATAGTGAGTGTAAACTTGGTAAAAGAGTCAATCTTACCTGGTTTGTTGACAGCAGGTCATGTGGTTTGAAAGTCATTGAAATGTTGAATCCTAGCAACATTCCTAACCATAACCAAACCCCATGACCAGACTCTAGAATGGGCTGGATGTTTGAGTTTGAACCTACAGTCAAACCTGAAGGAGCTGCGAGTTCAGTATGGATTAGATATGTGCTACATTAGCTAATGTTACCACTGAGAGATACAAATAAAGACCTAAATTTTTCAGACTGACTAAAAGATCCCCAACACCAGACCAATTTAGCTGGGAGGAAACACCGTTCCATACAAATAAAATGACTGGGCAATTAAACCCTGATATCGTGCACCCACAGCTGCGTTCCCCACAGTTTTATTTGTCTCTATGTCTTTGGGTCGTCTTTCAGCTGAGCACCTCAGTCCTCAAACCTAGTGTAGTTCTCTGTGTGCGTGTGGACCCATGTGATGGAGAAGGTAAGTGGGAGATGGTGGAACCTAAAACCTAACCCTTAATCCAGAACATAATGCAATTTTACTGCACAAACACAGAGCACCCTTTACCCAAAGACGTCTCAATGGATGAACCACACATCGGCGACAGGGTAATGATACCATCACAATGGTGTCCCTGAAGGGGGCAATTCTGCAAAGCTCACATGTATGTGACAACCAAAGGCGTTCTGAAAGGTAACAGCATTGATAGAGACTCTTTGAGCATCAGTGTTCTGAGTGTTAGTCTTCCTATGATACAGCATTAGTGAAACCAAGGTATTGGGGTACATGAATCCTGCACATGCCTCACCTTCTTCTCAGTCTCTTAGCACTCTGCTTCCTGCCACTTATATAGTCCGAGTTAGAAGCTCAAAAGACCTACAGGTTCTACGCAACAGGGGTGGACATAGGGCATGACCCCAGAGACCAAGAAGCTAAGTAGGACAGCCACGTTCAGGTGAAATCATCATATTGGTCACAGCCCTGGGCCACAGATGGGACGTGCTGGGGACCAGTTTATACCACAATCAGAGAAACCAACGCAGCACTTCCCGAAGGAAAGGACGGCAAACTACACCAGTGTGGAGAATGGCTGCTGCGTCGATTCGTGAATAAGAAAGATTCAGTGATACCAACAATCAGACGTTTACCACAGAGCATGACAAGGTAAATAACCCCCCAGTTTGTGGTTAATATGACTTGGGGTAACTGACCAGAGGAAAAAGTCGATATCCACAGGCCTATAAAAATGATTCATGCTTCCACAATAACAAATATGCTCAAAACCATAAGATACCGATGGTATTGATACTAAAAGAGTGCATGTGTATGCTGTATATATAGGGGAAGGTGTCCCCTGCCACCCTGTACAGCAGGGGTGGGGAACCCGTTCCATGGAGGGCCGGTGCGGGTTTTTGGGATCGCTTCTCAATCAGCCAATAATAACGCAGTGGATCTCAACTCCAGTCCTGTGGACCCACTGTCATTGGCTGATTGAGAGGCCATACCAAAAACCCGCACCGGCCCTCCATGGATCAGGTTCCCCACCCCTGCTGTACAGGATACGTTATTCTGCATTTTAGTTATATAATGGATTTTTATGGAATTTAGTTTATTACAGGACATTTTGCATGCTCTAAACCTGGTCTTCTGTAAACGCTGGTCAATAATATTTTGGCATGGCGAGGATTTCAGAGGCCGAGTGCCAACGTTACACTGTAACGTAGGGAAAGCTCCAGAATGAGAGGCATCCAGCTCCGTCGGCCTATTGTCACGGACAGCCGCCCATTGAGCCCGCTACATTCCGTCTCACATGACTGCCCCGGCTGATCCGAGATAAGAGGGAAGCAGAGAGTAGCTGCGACGGACCTGTAAATCCCCGAGCCCTGAATCGCAGAGCTGCGAATCAGCGAGCTGGGGCTGCCAGGTGCGGCACATCCTGCCATTAATGCTGTGACTTAATTAGCTACATCCCACCTCCCACATTCCCACCATGTTGTGTTGGGGTTTGACAGGCTCCTTCCCCCAAAACCACCTGAGCCGGGCCGGACTTCCCAAACTCAGCTCTCATCTCCGGTCTATATACCAGCCAGCATCAGGAATTCACATCTTTAGTGACAAATGCACAAAAATAAGAAATGGAGAGGAGCGCAGGGTAAAAGCAAGGTGCCAGTCATGACTGTGACAGCCTTAGCAATTAGCTTATTCAGTGTCAGCATTCAGAGCTTGGTACTGATGAACACCAGCCACTAGTCCTCATTGACTAATCTCTTGTCCAGTTTGACTGTGTTTGGTGTGTCCCCCCCCCGGAAAATATACCAACATATAAACAACACACCAGTTCACAAAGGTCAACATCTGTGTTCAAAGCTAAGATATGACTCAGCATTTTTCCTCCTTCCAAGTCCGTGTACAATTTTAAAAAGACAAAGAAGGTTATTTACAAAGGTCTTCACGTTATTGAGCATTGAGCATTCCATTCGGAACACACACCGAAAGATTAATCGTGTGCTAACTAATGTGCTAACCAGCTGACAATGTGAATTCTAAGCATTGTGTTAGTCTGCTAGTTAAATCCACCAGGGTGCATGACCTCAATGTTAGTACCTCGTGTCCTGAAAGGGGTCGTACTTGAGCTGTTAGCGTGGTGTTACCTAACCAACTTAAAGCATATATACCTGTGATACCATGCCAAGGAACTCCTGGAGAGTTCATCTACCCAAAGTCATGCAGAACCTCCATCCGAGGCAGTGTCCTGCCTGGTCTGAAGGCCTCGATCCAGCGAAGAAGATGCCAGGGGTTCCACGGCAGTGAAACATCAATTATGGGGATGAAAAGCTCCAGTGGACCAGGGTGTCATGTTAGATAAGGGATGCATGGAGCTCCTGCTGGTCAGCAGTTAACCACAGTAAGAAATCTGTCACCAGGATCCTTCACACTCCCTCCTCTCCCAGTTTTTTTACAGGAGCCTCTCTTTCGAAAGCATAGAAATGTGAAGCCTTTAGCACACGGCAAGGACAGCATAGAGTAACAGGCAAATTTGGACAAAAGTTGAATGTGTGGTATGACTAAGCATGTGGATAGCTATGTAAAGTGTAGGTAAAATGGCACCATGGTTTGCGCTAATGGGTTTTCAAACCAGTCAGATGCCTGTCAGCAACATATTCCCACCACATTCCTGTGAGTTTTCTGGACTTCACGTCCTGTTGCCAGTTCTAAATGCCAGACACGGGATCCAGCACATCAAGGGAACAACAGCAATCCCCTCCTCAGAGACGACAATCAGCAAACCAAGTGCAGACCCGACGAGGGCGGCTTTAAAGGGGCTTCACAGTCAGCTAAGCGTTAACGTGCGGTGTTTGTCAGAGGGTCTTAGCTCCACGCCCCAGAGTCTATGCTTCCTGTTTAATTTCTTATTCTTCCTTTTAGATCTCATTTTAGAACTTTGGCCATAGTTTCACTGTTTAACATATTCTGAAAATAATGACAGTTCTACAGTGACTATAGGGCCCTCCGATAAAAAAAGAAAGGGATGATATAGTTTGCCAAGGAATTACCTACAGATCTCAAGGTCAAATTTAACACAGAGATAAAACCATTCCTGTACATGGTTTAGAAGTTTTAAACCATTTCATGTTATTTCTTGATTAAACTGTTACTGTGAAAAATATAGCATAACCTAGAGTAGCCATCCTTCTTGATTTCACTCTCTCCACCACCCGCTCTGCTCCGCCAGCTTTCCTTTCATACACCTTTTCAAACACTTGACATGTAAGACATAGGTGCTCTCTGTGGGTTCGGGTTAGTCCGTTACGCGGGGCATCAAACACAGAGGACCATCATATCCATGGTGACGGACAGATTTACCCCCGGCACAGCTGAAGGAGCCGTCAGGGCAAAGAATCTTCATCAAGGGTACAACAGCAATCCCCTCCTCAGAGACGACAATCAGCAACTTTTACGTCACGGAGTTTCTGAACCGCAGCATTACAGACCGCCCTCTCCAATGACCACCAGAATTACCAGAACAGCTGAAACTCTACGGTAACTCTGCAAACCCTCAATCGGCACTTACTAGCATACTTTAACTACAATGTTCAAATTCAGGCCCATAGCTTCTCGAGGCAGTAGTTCTGAATCCATTAGAAACACACAGAATTTAAACAACGTCAGTTACCAGACCTCTACACATCAGTAGCACATGGCACCACATCCTGCAGAGTTTTTACTGCTGACCTACCTACCTTACCTTAGGCTTAAAGCATACCTTGGCTTAGCTTAGTTTAGCATAGCTTTAATGTAGCTTAGCTTAGCTTAGTGTAGCTTAGCTTAGCTGAGACTGAGGTGCATTCTTCAGACATATCTGCTTATTTGGTGCTTTCACCCATTTGCACAGCTGTATAGTTTACTGAAGGGATTGCTAAGCACCTTGTTCAAGGGCAGAAGCAGGCCATGTTCCAAATCAATGCATCTACCTGAATCATCTATATTTACATTTATTTATTTAGCAGATGCTTTTGTCCAACGCAACATACAAGTGAGGAAAGCTCAGGGTTAGCTGGGGTTGAGGGTCATGTTCAAGGGCCCAAGAACGATATGACAGTATGATGATATTCAAACCACAAGCTCAGATCCTTAACTCTCTAAGCTATACACCAAGGTGGATCAATAAAATAATCTAAGTAAGTTTAAGATTTTGTCTTCCCTGACTGGCATGGTTTCAAGCCTAACCCACAGCCCTGAAGATGAGACCTCCTCTGGATATTTCCACCCAGCAAACCATCACACCCACCTTTATCGGCACCAGTGCAAATGTCTGAGAAAAAACATGCAAAATTTCAAACAGCGTCAGACGGACTACCGAACATGAGATGTCCGACGCGGGGCGACGCCAAAACGAGACTCGCTTCATAGTCCACGTGCCCATGCGCTTCGCTGTATCTTTGGTGACTCGGAAAAGCAAATACAGCAGCATCTCACGTTTTACTTATGTAAAGCCAGAGGATGCCAGAGGCTGGAGAGACGCCTTTGGAGTAACAGGCAGCTCTCTGTAACACCACCAGCCGCTCCTCTGACATCTGCTTCTATTACAGTCCAACAAAAATACTGCCAGATCCTTCCACTACTGTTCTGACAGAAAGACTGTATAAAAAAGTAGCTCTCAATGATAAATGAATTTGTCATATATATCTTATCCACATAACCATTAGTTGATACTTTCAGTTTAATTGCCAACTTGAACAGATGCGATAGTGTTAAAATTGCTCATATTGTTGTCATTCATCCATCAATCCATCCATCCATTTTCCATACCCGCTTGTCCTATGCAGAGTTGTGCAGGTCTGGAGCCACCAGCCTCTCTTCCCTGAACGATTGAAAGCGTCTGGCTCCCTTTTGAGGTCCTCAGTGCCCCCTTTCGAACACAACCGTTTTGTTTTGGGACCCTCCTCCCCCCAGTCGGCAAATTCAACTGAGGGGGACACCCCCCCACCACACACACACCCCCCAGTCGAGCACCTGCCCTTCACAAAATCGAAAAGTCTCTGCACAGCCTATCCTGGAAGCTACGAGTGTAAGGCAGGGAATAACCCAGGACGGGTTGCCGACCCATCGCATCATTTTGTTGTCATTTTCCTTTAAAAGTTTTAAATGATTTTTATTCATCATCCCGACTGTTGCTATTTATACATGCTCTGTTATTATCAATGCCCCACAGATCAAAAACCTACCAATATGTCCACTGGCAAAGAACCCTCAAGCCTCCTATGGACCCTGGCTTAGACCCATAGGATTTCCCTCACAGAAATCACTCTCGCTTAACTCTCTCACCTTCTTTTCCATGTGCCGCTAAACATGATTTCGGACCACATCACAGCAGTGTAACCACGTGAGATCTCAGAGATGTGAAAACGAGGGCACTCGGGACTCCCCACGACCATCTGAATCACGGGGGAGGAGGTAATCTCTCCTGCAGAAGCTGGGGTAATTAACTCAGAAGCAAGTAGCTCAGTAATATTTAAGGGAGCTGACACCCGAACCACACAATCTAACTATGCTGTGCCTGTTAAAGGTGGAAATAAATCACATCCCCCTGAGCGGTATCTCCGTCACCTGAACAGGGAAGAATTAACGCTGACCCAAGGATTATGCACCTTGAGGAGAGCCGTGCCCCCCCCCCGGGTTTATCAGACAAAAATACAAGTTATCAAAAAGCTGAATGCATTAGTTGACGGAAGGCGGTACGGAAAGCAGGCAACGGACGTTGGGTTTGAGATCGAAGCGAAGCTGACGAATCACATAGGAGAGAAATTCGGTTGTCCACAGATCTCCGGCACCAATCAGGAGAGACGTGCCCTGTTATGATAACGGCATGTGACTCAGCTATGTAAATGTCAACCCCAACGGCAGCATCAAAACCATGTTTTATTCCCTCAAGCTGTCAGTATAAGTACGCACTTGTATATGATGCACCATGTGCGTATGTCAATCAGCCTAGACCATCACAGCTAGGGAAGTTGGGGGTCAACGAGGAACACAGAAATAGCCAGACCTGGGCTTCCTCCACAATCATTAATATCAATGCAGAACAATTAAACAACTAAGTCATTCATGGAAGGAGAATGAATATGAGCAGCACTGAAGGTGCTCTTCAAGGTGCAGCCCAGTGGTCATGTGACCCAGCAGTCATGTGACCCAGTGTAGCGACACAATCATCAGCTTCAGCCAGAGCTCAGTCCCCAGTCTCCAGCAGCTGGATCACTGGACCATGAACTCTTTCAATCATACTGTTTACTAATCTGTCATTCATTGATAGAAAGCAAAAAATTACCATAATATGACAAAAAAGGGGAAAGAATTCAGACAGAGTACATCTTCAGTAGATAAATATTATTCTACCATGGCCCTCCGGACATGCGATTAAATGTGTTATATCTGTATATTAATAATGTAGTTGTCCATCAAAGTTTCTTTTCTGCAGTCATGCGTATCTGTTCGGAAACACTTAGCCAATGGGAAAAGACAGAAACCGCAGGGGATCTGGGCTATACAAAATGTATGAAATCCTTTTGGCGACATCTACATGGCCAGCATGTTAATTATGCGAGTGTCTTTACAGCACAGCCTTCACTGTGGAGTGTGAACTTCTGACTGGCTTTGAGAGGGAGCAAAAAGAGTACATCCAAGAGTACGAGTGCACCATCCCCGCCCGTCGCCCCCAGAGTGTCTGTAAGGCAGTTGCAGGGGGTCCGCATATATTTAAGAGAGGGGAAAAATTGAGGGGTTCACCCCTCATGAGAAACAAATATCAAAGCACCTCCCCAAAACTTAACTATTGACTCCAGTCAATTTCCAGTCTATTTTAATGTGGAAGGAAGGTTGAAAAACCCTGCTTTAAAACCATGACACAGGGTCATTAAACCAAAACCATGGGAGGAAGCTGGAGCTAGCCTGGGTCAGGTCAGAGAGGCATACTTGCAGCTACAGCTGCTCGATTATGGCAAAAGTCATAATCACGATTATTTTTGGTCAATACTGAGATCACGATTATTTAGCACGATTACTCATTGACTTTGGAAATATCATGCATTTATTAAACTATTTAAAAATGTGTCTTTTTAACAGTGGATTTCCTTGAACTCTAAATAATAATCAGTTGAGATAGATAATAAAAAGGGGATAGAAAGGGTGCGTCGAGTTTATAACACAAGACAACAGGGATCATCATTGTGAAATGAAATGCAGCACGATAATCGTTTTATCTTGATTATTTTGTTTTGATAATCACTGGAAGTCAAAATTGTAATTGAAATTAAACTTCGATTAATTGCCCAGCCCTACCTGTAACACCTAGTAAAGTCCGTTTGATCTTGAGGGACAAAATACAGTGGAAACAAACTTATGAAAAGTCTACCATGTACCCGAATTTGCTTTATCATGCTCTCAAGAAACATATATGTGAAGGGGCATTGTAATAAACATCTCCACAGTGATCCATAGCGGTGGATCGCATTTTTCCAGCATTAGGCATGATCATCTGCATCCCATAATGGAGCCATTCTTGGTCAAGACATAAACAATGACATGAGGTGGTTTGAAAGTGGACCTTTCTTGTTTATATTTAAATGTGCATTTCCAATAATATGGAAAATGATTCACTGCGACTCCACACTGTCTAAGCTATACAGAAGGATGAGTGGATGAAAGGAAAATGATTATTATCTAAGAATGTGTTTCAATACACAATAATTCAGAAGATATAAGTTAATTACATATGCACAAATACAATTAATTATCTAGTCTATCCTTGCCAACATGAGCACCCATACCACCTGACATTTGGACCATCTAAAGTGAAGCAGGTTTGAGCCTGGCCAGGACTTCGATGGGAGACCAACTAGCAAAACTGGGTTGGTGTTGGTGTGGGCAACGGGTTAGGCCATCCTGTGGTCAGTGTGGACCTCACCGTGACAGGAACACTGTGCTATGAAAATGATGCTCCCTTAGAGGAAACGTGAAACCAAGGTCCTGACTCTCTGAGGTCATAAAAGATCCTGGGGCATCTTTCAAAAGAGTAATGGTGATGTCCTGGCTAAAATTGCCCACTGTGGCCCTTTTAAATCCCACCTCCTAATTATTCCCCTTATTTCATTGGTGAATTCTCTCCTGCCCCTTTAGCTACTGTGTGGTGACAGTACTGGTGCAGAATGGGTGCCTTCACATCATCCCGGTGGGTGCTACACGATGGTGGTGGGTGTGTGTGACTCCCCATTGGTTCTGTGAAGTACTTTGGGTATTTTGAAAAGCAATATATAAATGTAACGTTCATTCATTCATAAGGCATAAGGCTGGGGAACACCCTGGTAAGGATCCCTGTATATTTCAAGCATCAGGATAGAAAATAACTAGATACCAGGGCACATAAGACTGTACTATGTTTACTGCTTGTTTTACATGTGCATTGTCCTTCTGCTTATTCATTACACAGATAAGCATGTGAAAAGCCTGACCTATAAATACACAGACCATCTCTCCAAGGAAACTGACCATCAGCCAATCAAAACAGCAGCAGGAAAAATTCAGTTTCTGATTGTACCGTGCAGTCTACCGTCTACCAATTGCTGAACTGTCAAATCAGCCAAATGCACAGGCCAGAAAAACCGATGAGAACAACATAGCAGCTGGGACGAAGGATCGTCAACTATGGCTGAACCTTTAAAAGAACGAGCCACTTGTCTTCCTGGGAAACTCTACCACTGACCACGACATCACTATTCAGCTTGGATCATTAATATTGTCCCTATCAAGGTCTGTTAGGAACCTGTGGGCAATGACAGATGACTAGCTATCCTTTGCTGACAACACTGCAGATATCTAAGATCAGGTCTTATTTGTTAGAATACCAAGTCAGCTCCTGGACCAGACACTTGTCATCGCGTGACTAGACTATGGCAACTCTTCACTGATAGTGCTACCAGTTTGTGCTGTTAAACCACTACAAGTGATTCAAAATTCAGCAGCAGGTCCGGTGTTCAAGCTTAGATGATCTCACGTTGCACACCTGCTTCAAGTTCTTGGTACCGGCTTTCAGAGCCATTAACAGAACAGCACCCGCCATTGAATCCTCAACGTCCTCATCAGTGCAGCAAACTAATGTTGTCAGTATATCCCTTCGCCACGTGAATATAGCCCTAACTTGTGTACTTCCTCAATGGTGGAATGAGCTTGTCATCTAGTCAGCCTCAACCTTCAAGAAATGGCTCAAAACTCACATTTTCAAGGAGCAACTTGAATAAGTCATACAACCACTTATATGCTCCATATACGTCCGTTATGCCTTAATTATGGTCTCTTGTCAATACTGACTCATTTTTTTGCATTTTTAGAAGCTTCCCCTTAATTTGAATAGCTCTTCTGTTATGTTCTTGCAGTGGTATGTAACATATTGTATAGCCCTTGCTCCAATACTAACTTGTACTTGTTACTGATCATTCATTAGCAGCTCAGCCAAGCAGCACCTGTACCAAAGTTGGCTCCTTGACAGCTGCTTGCTTGTGATGTATTATCTGCCTCACTTGTACTCCGCTTTGGACAAAAGCATCTCCTAAATAAATAAATGCCAAATGCAAAATGTCCTTCAAGATCTCCCTCAAGCCATTCTTCTTACACAAGAAAATATTCCTTTGTGGGGGGTGGGTGCAGAGGCCTTTGGCCATCTTAGGAGGGGGAATCAAGTGGTCAGGGGCATTGGTAAGTCCCACTAGTTCTTCACTCCTCCGAATGCACATACATTTTGAGATCTTGCTTTTAGATCCCTAGAAACCTGCACTGAAGACCTCAAGCAACACCCCGAGATCACCAGCATGACTTTTCTTAGATTCATTTTTTTCAGAAAATTGCTCCTAGCAAAGTCCCTGTTGCCTCTGAAAAGGACCCTAATCCCCAAATAACCAAAAACCAGCAGCGTGTTCACTGGTTCTGGGGATTGTTTCATGGCCCTGCTAACACTGGAGGTAAAACTAACAGCTTACTTTAGAAAAGTTTCTGCTTCTGATCCCTTACACTAGTGAGATTCACCATCATATGTGCCCAGAAGTTGTGAATTATACACTACAATCTAAGTTAATCAAAAGACAAACCTACTTTAAGTAACTGTGAAAGGGAAAATGCATCTGACCCACAAACGAACATAGGAGGACTTTCATCCAATATTCTACAGTTTAAGCTGAAATACTGTCCATGTTAGCCCTGGATTTTTCTCCATTCCCCCTTTTAATTTTCTATGATGGTGACTTTGGAAGACAGTGATTACTGAACAATTCATCTTCTGCTCATTCTGAAGATCACAGGTTTTGTTTGGCTCTTGAATATTCGTAGCAGATACAAGAGCACAGCAGGCAAGCAGAAGCAGGAATATTTTACACAGAAATGTAACTAATAACAGCACCATTATCTGGAGTGATATAAAAAGAGTTTATTCTAGTTTTATGTAATAATCGGCTCATATTTCCCATCAATCAGGATCTGAACGGCCGCAGAAGTGGCTCCACGTAACAGCAACCCAACAAGACACAAAACAGAAGACTCCTCACAAGAAATGATGACTCAGTTTAATTACTGAGAGGGGAAAAGGTAATTATAAGTAAGCAGGTGATATTTTATTTTCCACAATAACCACAATAGACCTAGAATAATTAGATTAGATTCATTATCTCCCAAGAATGTAGCTTGAAAGTATCATAATTTTCAGCATCATACATTAAGTGTAATATCAAAGCCTGTCAAACTATGAAAATCCTGCCCCAGCTTTTTATAAACACTATATTAATTGACAATAAAAAATTAAGACTTTATATATGTATGTATGTCACATTGTGCTATTTTTATGTGTGTGTATATTTTGTTGAAATATATTACAGCCGGAGAACTGCATGTAAAGCTAACTTTTTCCTCGGTGTTGTAATTACGATTTAAACTCGAACCTGCTTTCTGGAATATTTCTGTATAGATCCGAATGTGTGTGTGTGTGTGTGTGTGTGTGTGTTGGTTGTTTGTGTTTCAGGTCCCCACAAAGATCTGTGAATGCAATCAAATAACTAAAAATGCCAAAAGCCTCATATTTTGTTTGGTTACTTATGGTTAAGGTTACGGCTGAGTAGGGGTTAAGGTTGTCATGTTGGGATCAGAGTTTTCCCCATGAGATGAATGGAGAGTCCCCACAATGATATAATTACAAACCTGTGTGTTTGTGTGTGTGTGTGTGTGTATTTTCCAAATAATTTCCAGCCTCTTATCACAATTACCGTAAAACATATAAGACGCTACACTTGTTGCATAAAAACTGTCATCCCCTTTACCCTGTGCCCTTTGACCTCTAAATACTAGGCAGTAATTTGAATAACACAGGTACTATAACCTGAACATCACAGTAAACTAAACACGGATCACGTCCTCTTTATTACTACAACCACTCTTAGGCTGTAGAATGTGTGTGATTAGACATGATGAACACACAGCCCGATATGATAAGCTCTGCCGCCGCTTCCAAATTTGTACCTGTTTTCACTGCACAGTACAACTTTCAATGTGCCTTTAATATTATGCTGGAAAAACTAAACTAAAACAATAAGGGGTGTGGGGTGTAAAATAAATTCATGGAGATTCGCATATATTTTTGTTCTGCAAAAAATAATTGATCATTCTGCATAGCAATGATTTGGCGTACGCTTAACACGATATTTGTTTTATCGCTGTGCTGATAACGAACAAAAGCACTGTCTCTAAAGCGTCCAGCTGAATAGTGACAGCCGCATGATATTTTACGTGACCTTTATCTACTTTCACTGAATCTCACTCCAATTAATTGGAGACAGAACCGATGCTGTCGATGTCCCTTTGCAGGGAGGCAGGGTGACAGTTCATTAATGCACGCACAGCAATGTTACGGGCGGAAACAGACTATGAAGCGGCTCTTTATCATGGACGTGAGGCTGCAACCCGGAGTGTGCCTGTGCATTTCCCTGACACTCGTCCATTAAACGGCTATGATATAGGGTTTGAGGGACCGTCCATCCCCGGCAGCCCCACAGACGGTGGTGAAGCATCATCAATGCCTGAACCCTGATCTGCGCCTCTGTTTATTCCCGGAGTGCCTGATGAGGAAGGAGAAGCAGTGCTTTGTAATGGGTGAACCACCGGAAAGGGATCGAGCCACCCGTGCGCTTTATTTCCCCGGTATGGATGCGAGATCGCCGATCTCGATGCCCGACTTACCCGCTGGCCCGGCCGCCGACCTCACATGTCCCGCAGGTTGCTATCGTTCCGCGTCTGTGCCGTTACGTTGTCGCCAGCGCCATGTTTATCGCCCTCCAGTGTGCAGCTCTACGATCCGGTACCGATGCGGGGACGGCGTGCTACATCCGGGCTGCTGATGAGCGGAGCCGATCGGAGCACCTGGGTGAGATGCGCAGGGAGGGATGATGGAGCGGAGGAGAGCGTGTGGGACACTGAGCGCATCCTACTCAGCCCGACCCCCGGTGAAACGCCGCTCCAGCCTCGTTTTAGAAATATAAATATATATTTATTATATTATCTATTATGCATGCTAATTTTTATATATGAATATATGTATATTCGGATTTTTTAAATATCAGCATGAATTAAATATAAATAATTGAAATGCATTGAATTTATTAGAAACGACAGGTGTGGCCATCCTGACCATCTGCCTTGCTTGTGAGCCCGGATAGGCTGCTGTGTCCGACACGCTGCCTTCAAATACGGCTTAAATTAAAGTAAAACAAAACCCACAAATTAGTCACACGTCTTTGTTACATAAACTGTTTAACGATCATTGCACTTTGAGGCTTTTCTAATGGAAACAGTACGAAAATGCACTTAATATATATTAAGATGTGTAATATTTAGCTGTGAGACAGATACCGTGAGCAGTGTGTAATATAGGTGTGAATTAAAAATGGGAGTAAACACGGATTTAATAGCCACCAGTGAATATAATTATTCAGTGCGCAAAAAGCTACAGCTCAAAATAGAACAGTGAAGTCGGTATAGTATCATTCTGGCTCAGACAATTACATAACTAGAAAAAAGAGCGCGTGGTATAGCCTATCTGCGTTTTACATGTGCAAAGTACATTATGTATATATAACGTCATGTACTGGCATCCCTTCCAGCGTGTCTTGTCACCTGGGACCCCAAACTGAATAAACTGCTGTGAAAGATGGATGGATGGATGGATGGATGGAATAATAATATGACTACAATACCAAAAAAAAAACTGAAATGATCAATTTTTGAAAAATGCCAGACTATTTATTAATGCTGTACTGTGTAATTTGTGTGTGCAAGTCAGTTGTAACTTTGAGTCGCTGTGATGTATCACAGACATATACAGCATGTGAGGGGATCCTGAGTTTACCTGGTGTGACTGTTTTCTCTCATGTTGATGCTGCATTTACCTTGTTACTTTATCCTCTCAATATACTATCATAGACTATTGATTATCTGTGAGTAAATTCTTCCATAATTCAGTAGTAAAGACCACGAGCAGATTGTTTCCCTGCAGTCTTAGGTCTCTTCAGCTATTTTGTCCACTGGTACATCTGGATTTTGCTTATTTTCCATGTTGATTACACATTTCTTTTTTTTACTCAAAGGATCAGTTATGAAATTAGATCATTTCAATATAATTATTAGAGATTTATCTCTAGTCAGAGTGATAGCTTGTGGAGCCCAGTAGTAGCCATGGTTAAAGTCAGAGAGTGATTGTTGTGTACAACAGCTACAGAATAAAACAGCGTCGCGTCCGAGTGGCTGCTTGCATCAAGGAAATGCCACGTAAGCACAGAGAAGAATGGGATACTGTTCTGGCCACAGCCCACGCATTACACACATTCATATTCATGCCCAACAAACAAACCTCCGCTATAACGACAGATTTGTCCGCAGACGGTGATGCTGCTGGACTCACTACAATATTATTTACCCGCGTTGTGAGTCAGTGGCGACCGGAGCGGAAGCAGAGGCTGATCTTGGCTGCATCTGTGCCGTCATGGCGAATGATTGCCAGTTAACGAAGCTCTGCTGGCTCTGATTGGACTAATTACATCATTAAAGAAGCTGAAGGCCAGCAGCGTGGATCTGGAGAGGACAGCGGCTCAGGAGCTGGGGATGAGCTAGCAAGCTGGGCCTGTTCTTATAAAGATCCTTCCATTTTTTATTTTTTTAGATCTTTCAGGATTTTTCTTTTGTGTGTTGCCCCTTATTCACCCATGACAAATTTCCACTATCTGCATAATTATCAATATTAGCATACTGTACAGTTTAATGATGTAGTTTCATGGTAATCTGAGGATACAGTCATTCATTTCGCATTCTCATGTGAGCATGGTGGCATAGGCTATAGCACCGCTAAATCACACCTCAAGGGTTGTGGGTTTGAATCCTACTTCTGCACTGTTTGTGGAGGTCGCATGTTCTCCCTGTGATGCACAGGTTTCCTCATGCAACACTTAGGCATGCAGATGTTAACGGGCATCTCTGCTTGGGGTATGTGCCCTCTGTTGGACTGGCATTGCATCCAGAATATTGCTTGGGATTAAGCAGAGGTGGAAATTTCAGGTCCAGAAAGTACAAATCCAGACCGTGATTTAGTTTCAACCAACCAGTTGAGCAT
>JAODLC010000043.1:15832582-15874067 GCA_026781145.1 Hippopotamyrus pictus
CGGAAGTGAACAGAGAGAGGACTGAGGCTCCATCAGACCGGAAGTGAACAGAGAGAGGACTGAGGCGCCATCAGACCGGAAGTGAACAGAGAGAGGACTGAGGCGCCATCAGACCGGAAGTGAACAGAGAGAGGACTGAGGCTCCATCAGACCGGAAGTGAACAGAGAGAGGACTGAGGCTCCATCAGACCGGAAGTGAACAGAGAGAGGACTGAGGCGCCATCAGACCAGAAGTGAACACGAAAAAGAACCGAGTCCTCCTTCAAATGAACTTCAAATGTGAACACAAAAAATAATAATAAAAAAAAAGAAAACTGAGAGCCATTTTTGTTGGTCCACTATTTGGTCTACTTTAAGCGGGTTGATTTTGTTTAAGAAGGACTATACATGAAAACACCCATGTAAGAGATGTGGTCTTAAGATGGAGGCCACGTGAATTTGTTAGAATTTATCAGTTCCACCTGTCCCTAGTTCTACCTCATATACTGATGTGTTCTGTTCAGTTTTGAGCCTATGATCTCCTTCCTTGTTTATTGTTGTTATTTTTAAGTTTGTAAACCTGCCTGCTCGTTTTGGTATTTGTCAGTGTAATATTTTAGCCCACCCTGTTTCTGGCTAACCCTAAAGAGAAAACCAACAGGCACTTTTCTAGCCACCTATGGGGCCCTGGCCACTGCAACAGGCTGAAGGACCCAGAACTGGTCAGGGGGGGATAATGGGTCTGTCTTGTCTTGAGTTACATATAATCTCATTTGGTGATTTTAAGCAATTCTCAATGCGATTTTCATGTTCATTTGAGAAAGACTCCCATCATCAGCGGCAGTCATCTTAGCAGTTAGCTCTAGCATGAAAGTCTGTATGTTACTGTATCATCCCCCCAGCTATAATACTGTTACAGTTTTATTACTGCTGTACTACAGACTAAATGCGATTTACTTGATTGATGAGAGACATCCCAGGTGCTCTGCTATGCATTTCATTTTTCTTATCAGTCACGGAAGATTGATTAGAGCTGTCAAAGTAAGTCCGCGTGTGGCCAGGGGATACTAATACAGCTGAACTTCTACGACTCGTCCCGCTGGACACCGCACTCCTGCGCCTGAGGAATATCACTGTCATCAGCAGCATTTAATCCATTTCTATCACATATCTCAAAATCATCTTAGTGACCAAAAATGGAGGATCTTTCAGCAAAATCGAAATGCTTTACAAATTTGACTCTCGACAAATTATTTAAAATATGAACCATGATGCACGCGACTGAACAATTTCCAAGAAAAATGGTAACGGTTTGAAAGTATGCAAAGAGAGAGAGAGAGAGCAGATTTTTTGACTCGGGCAGGGTTTGGTGCCAGGGATCTATCTGTAGATCACGAGCATTGGCCGGCATCCAGCTACAGCCAATCAGATGTTGAGCTGTCCATCACTATCAGTGGTGATCAATGGATTCAGCCTCCATGCCGCCCGGTAACCACAAGAGCGATGGGAGGCGCTGAAACTGTATGTCACAGACACATCCTTCCACACAGAACCTTCCGTCCATTTTCTAACCCTCTTTCCCAAATGATGGTCAGGTTCCTGTACGATTCATAATGATAATTTGATAGTGAAACTCTGACATGATGAATGTTTCCTTTATCCAACTACACGTCCCAGTCTCATCTTAAGCTGTACATCGTTTAAGTCCATTTTTTAAGTCCACTACAGCACTGCAGCAACCTACCCTAAGACAAACGTCACACAACATACAACAACATTGTCAAATTTATTGCAGTCACTCCATTCAGAAGGACAATCACAGTCTGAATAATTTAGCATTCTAACATATGCTGTTTGCCTAGTTTTTTTGTGTATTCAACCTGCTTCCATGCGGCACCCTTTAAAACACAGCTACTGTATCCTCAAGGAACAGGATCATCATGGACAGAACAACAGCCAACGTTACACCAAGTGGAAAAAAGTCAAAGGTTTCTACGAGTAGATGTGGCTGTTATCTTCTTCCTATGGAATTCTCCAGAATGGGTTTTGTCTTCAACAGTCCAGAAAACCAAAATATTAAACTTGATGTGTATATTACATATATATGGAGTTTTGTGTATAACAAACACATCACATACGAAAAAAATATATAAAGACTGACTGAAAGATAATATACCATTTTAGGTTATATGTGATCCTTCCCGGGGTGCAGAACCAAGTTGCCTGTATGAATATATAACTTTCTGAATCATCATATTTACTAGGCAGAGGAATGCAGAGGAACTAAAATAAATGTGAAACAAAAAAGGCAACAAATAATATATTGAAACTGGTGGAACAGGTTGTCACCTAATGTTACCTTTATATCCTTATTCAGTGTTACAGGGTTTGGTCAGTTGACTGACATTGTAGATTTTCAACTTACGTGTATGTAACAGTCTCATTACTTTGTTAATAGTCTGTAGGGTTTGAAAACTACTCCAGTGCTTTTGATGTAGCTAATTTTAGGTTTATAATGGAATTATATCGATATGCTGATTTCTTGTGTGAGTGTGAGAGTTGGCAGACCTGGTGTTGCCATGACACAGTACAGAACTCTGGAACCTACTGGAAATTCCAGTTCAAACCAGTAAACCTCCTTTGCCGGTTTTCAAACAGCTGAACAGATCCTTGTTACTCACCAATAGGTCAAAGGGTAGAGTTCCTATTTCAAATCCAGGCAGGTGACTAACACAGTTCAGCAGTTCAAAAACCAACATAAACCAGTATGTAAAGAGAGAGAAAATAATCGAGAAAAAGGAAGAATATAGGAAGACCTACCTCACTTAGTTTAAATCATACATAGGTCCACTGTGTATTCTTATCTAGGTGGGTTTAACAAAAAAAAAAGGTTTATACATATTTTTTAAGAAGTCTTGTCACTATTTTTGATCTTTTTTTATTTTTATAATGTTCCGATTCCATATCAGCGTTTTGAACTCCAAAAATATTCAGCATTTTGAGAAAGTCCAGTGACATTAAAATTCCATATGACAAATTACATGAATTATGCATTTTTAAAAGTTTTCAAAAGTTACTGCATGATTTGGGTTGTATGCTATACATGCAGCTGAAGTTGTTACAACTAATGCCTCTGGCCTCCATTTGTTCATTGTTTCTTTGACATCCGCGTTCAGTATCAAGAAAAAACGAACATGACAAAAAATGCTAACAGCCCTGCCGCCTAGTGGAATACGTCTTACGTGACCAAACCCTCTTTTCAGAGCATTAATCATCATAAATGAGACATCGATGCCGCATATGAATCTCATTAGGTCTAAATCAAAATTTATTTTCACAATTAAACCACAACAGCAGTCTTTATTATCGAAATCTACTCCACTGTGCATTTAACGTAGCTTCCGTTGTTCTACGCTAGTGCCACTGTACCAGCACCACGCGATGCTGCTCCAAATCTCGCGATACCAGCCAAGCACATTAACCTACTTTTTCCAAGTTACCTTGAAATGGGGGCGGGGGATGCGCGACCCTGAATAAGTCTAGCGGTTTATGAAAATGGTTGGATAGAAGCCGATATGATGAAGGAAGGTATCAAGCGTATAAAATCATTATAGCCACACGAATGCAGCCTTCATGATGTTATACACACCACACCAAGGATGCATCTTAATTTCGCACACATTTGCTCACATGGCAAGAAAATGTTACTCGGTCGGTACTCTTCGTAGTGTCCATTGCGTTTACACCGTAGTCTCTGATACGTTAAGTAGCGAGTGACTGAGCATCGAGTAATGCTATATGACATCCATATATAAGCAAGTTATATGTTTTAAGCAAAATTGGAACAAAGAGTTCCATTTCAGCATCCTCTGAAATGCCGCAGTCGCTTTCAGTTTGGCTACTTTAACATGAAATGATAAAATATTTCATACCTTGATGTCACTGATGGCTAAGACGCACGATGGCAGAATATAGGCTATAGCAGTAAAATCTAAGTATAATTGAAAAATTGCGATTTATATAGTAGTTAGGACTTTAAGTCCTATCGAAGCCACTCAAAAATCGCATGCTTTGTAAAGCCTTAGTTTGTCAGGGCATACCCAACATAATACTTTTTGCAATCGAGTCTTGCATTAATGTGTTTATTGTTGAATTTTAAATTGTAAATATTTAATTGTACGTTACATTTGTATTTGAAAAAATATATTTAAGTATTATAGAAAATATGTATTACTGATACGTAGAGCCGTTTTGCCAGTATATAAGTGGAGTTAATTTATCGCAGAATCACGTAACTGAGTTCTTCCTTGCTCTCCTTAAGACCCAATAAACATAATACTCCACACAACTTAAACAGTAAATAGCCATGGCAGTCAGTTTTAATGTTCCGGGATCAGGCACTGACCATCTAAAAATCCATCAACACGTCAAACATGAATGACAACATTGAAATTCAAGAAATCGAAAATGACGGCCAGTCGGTATCTTCTGCTCCTTTATAGCTGATGTTTCCCCTAGATCATGCATTTTACGATGTTGAAATACGACACACTGTTTCTGATAAATGTTGTAATACTAATGATAGAGACCTCAATCTGTAGTATTAAAACAGAACTTTGTATAAGGGGCTCGTGCAAAGATACTGAATGCACAGCCCCCGCCCCCCGCCCCGACCACAGCTAATGGGGCGCAATGGCGCTGAGGAATATCATCTAAAAATCACCTTTACCTTTCAGAACATATATTTTTCTTTATTTCAAATATAAAGAAGTTCTCCCATTAACTAATTCATTGAAAACCCAAAGGTATATACTAGTCGGTGTAACAAACAATTAATGAACAAATGGGCAGCATGTAAATGTGCTAGCTGTTTAGCTACACGTAGATCACTAGTAAACATAAATTCGTGTCTTTCCAGCCTTCGTTAACGAATTATATAAGAACACACACCCTAAAACCTCCATATGTCGTGTAAGTATCTCCTGCTGCCTATGCGACGAGAAACGCCGCATAAAGGAAAGCATGACGTCAGTGTTCCGGTGGGCGTTATCATAGAAATAGAAAACTGCTTCGTTGCCAAGCCACGCATGCCTTCCAGTTTAAAATGACTTCCAATCTAGTATTTCTATATCTATGACCCACGCATGGAAAGTGCTGGAAAAACCGAAGTACAACCACAAAAGCAGACAGATATCCTTCCGTTTTACAGCAGAACAGCCCAACAAACATTAGGTTTGACAAGAAATATGTTTAAGGGAAAAGCATATAAAAGGGAAATTGTATGACACTTGCGTACAATGACTTCAGATCGTTTTTTTAACCGAAGGACAACTAATTTAAACCATACATTTAAATGCACTATCGCGAATACAAAGTTGCACATATAAGGCTATTTGCTTATTTTTCTGTCTTTCAGCCTGTGTCCATGCAGAACCACTGCATTATATACACAAACTTGTATTGAAACGAACAAGTTTTTCCGAGTTCTGCAAAGACACTGCAGTGACATACACCAACACAGCGTGCGGTGCCCTTTCAGCGGAGGGATACGCACACATATATACACAGGCTATATAGATATCGTTCTTTTCAATGCTACCCCTTTCAATTTCCATACCTCACGGTGTAGCAGGATCAGGGTACCTCAGTCGCATTTAATTCAAGAACGTTACCCGGAAAACAAGTCAAGGTATTGTAATATACATATGTATTTTTAAACAACAGTTAAAATAGTTGAAAACCGGTAAAACTGTCGAAACGCATAACGAATAGTAGTAGTTATAATGTGTGGTGTCGTGAATGTCTGGTGATCCCCACCTCGACTGCGTGCGTTATGTAAATTGTATTTGTATTTACTTGTTCCTTCGAAAAACGCGAAGGGCCCGCTGCGTTTGTTTGTTTGTGTGTTTGTTTGTTTACTCCTCATTTAACCATGTAGCCAGGGATATCGAAGGCAGTGCTAGACGCGGTCCGCATTGTCGCAGAGAAATCAGAGGGCTGTATTTGAAGCCTTAATTGCAGTTGAACGCAATTTGATAAGTATAAATTCATAACAGGATTATTAATAATACAGTCGCATAACAATTAGTACCACGGGTTAACGCAAAACTGTCTTGAACAAGGCCTCGTTTTATTGTGGACATGTTATGTACTTTACGGTAAATGTCTGACTTGCTGGGTGAATATTTTCGTTCCCCCTCACTAGCTACGTTTCAGTTTAGGTTTATTTCATTTTTCGATTTGGTCCTTTATTCTACGACTTTATTACCGCTGTGCTATTTTTCGTGTAGTTTTGGGACGTTAAAGAAAAACGCTAGTTTCATTTTGGTAAAAATGCTTCTAGTCATTGCGGTTCATTGCGTTAACCATGTGCTGCTTTCATTGACGGCATGTTGGGCGTCGCCATATTGTGCGTCTGTGACGTTACATCCTGCGTGGCGCTGTCCAATCAGATGGCTGCATGAGTGTGCACAATTCGAGACCGCAGTGAAGAATTTTAACGCTGTGCATTAATCTAAGAACTGTAAATGCATCTCTCCGTTCGAAATGCAAGTGATTACTGTCGATATGAAGGATACATTGATGTTCTTTATTGACCCCGATTGGGGCAATCATTTAACAGCGGCAAACACAAATTAAACAGCATACCACAATACACATAGCTTAAATATAAGGAAAAGAGTTTAAGATAAATAAAATGGGAAACAAATGAAGTAGGTGAAGTAATCAAATCGATATGAAAAGATATTTTAGAATAACTGCATTATATGCGACCCTATTTGGAATAGCAAGTGTTCAGGGCTGTAAATGTCAAAGGTGGTGCAGGTATGGAATATGAATACACAATATGCCGTCACTGTGCGGGGGGGGGGGGGGTTGTTCACTCTCGTTTCCCAAGTACATATTCCTTTAGTCATCACCGTTATGTAACTGGGTGAGTGATACTTACCAGAATGTCAATTTTGCTCTACAGATGCCTGAAGAAATGCGACAAGAGGAGGAGGCTGAAACCTTTGCCTTCCAGGCAGAGATCGCTCAGCTGATGTCCCTGATCATCAACACCTTCTACTCTAATAAGGAGATCTTCCTCAGGGAGCTTATCTCTAACGCCTCTGATGTAGGTAGCGCAAAGTCGCTGTTGGGTGAATACAGTAGATTGATCCTGTCTGGGGAGTGTGGCATTTACTCAGCTGTAGTAAAAAGGACACTGCACAAATATCACGTAACTGTGACTCTTTCCACAAGGCACTGGATAAAATTCGATATGAAAGCCTGACTGACCCCACCAAGCTGGACAGCGGGAAGGACCTGAAAATTGACATCATCCCCAATGTTCACGATCGCACTCTGACCATCGTGGACACGGGAATCGGCATGACTAAGGCTGACCTGATAAACAACCTGGGAACCATCGCCAAGTCTGGGACGAAGGCCTTCATGGAAGCCTTGCAGGTGTGTGTTCAGGTCACCTGGAAGTGCTGCTTTAACATCCCTTTCATGCATGAATTATGAAAGCTTGAGTTAGCATCTTTTTTTCCCTAGTTTTTACTTATCTTTAAGGATGTTAAAAATGTGCTTTTTTTAAAAAATGGATATTTTAAGTTATACACATGTACTCTGGAAGACAGCATGCATTTCACAATGTCTGAAAGATCTGTCTGGAGGTATGAAATGATACAGAAGAAATTGTCAAAAAACTTAAAATAGCATTGTGGTTCTGCTGTATGTCATCACAGAGGTGCATGACTGTCTAGATGCAATCTAACTGACCTGACTAGGTCTAGCTAAACCCAGTGATGTCATCTCCTTCAGATGTCTCATCCGTTTTGTCCATTTTCGCTCCCTTAGGCTGGTGCTGACATATCGATGATAGGGCAGTTTGGTGTGGGTTTCTACTCTGCCTACCTTGTGGCCGAGAAGGTGGTCGTCGTCACGAAGCATAATGACGACGAGCAGTACGCCTGGGAGTCTTCTGCCGGGGGATCCTTCACGGTGAAAGTTGACCATGGTGAGTCATCGCTGAAAAGAGGACAGCTGTGGAGTGGAGTCGTTTTGAGCAGTTAAGTATGAAATTGCCTACATGAACCTCATGTTCTGCCATATCGAATTGCAGGTGAACCTATTGGCCGTGGAACCAAAGTGATCCTGCACCTGAAAGAGGATCAGACGGAGTACGTCGAGGAGAAACGCGTCAAAGAGATCGTTAAGAAGCACTCCCAGTTCATTGGTTACCCCATCACTCTCTTTGTAAGTTTTCTGTAAAGCCGTTTTGTCTAGTTCACATATGTAAGGGTAGGGGAGGGAGGTCCTGAAACTTACCCAAGGCAGAAGAGTGTACACCTGGGGTACACCCTTTCCAGGATGCCAGTGACTTGAATTCTTAAAATGAAGTTTCTTGTTTAGAATATTGATGGCTTCCACTGTGTTTGTTTGGACATGGGTTGTAGGTTGAAAAAGAGCGTGATAAGGAGATCAGTGATGATGAGGCTGAGGAAGACAAGACCGAAAAAGAGGAAGACAAGGAGGAAGGTGAGGACAAGCCTAAAATTGAGGATGTTGGTTCTGATGACGAGGAAGACGCCAAGGACAAAGATAAGAAGAAGAAGAAGAAGATCAAGGAGAAGTATATTGATCAGGAGGAACTGAACAAGACCAAGCCCATTTGGACAAGAAACCCTGATGACATCACCACAGAGGAGTACGGGGAATTCTACAAAAGTCTCACAAATGATTGGGAGGACCATCTGGCGGTCAAGGTAAGGCAAGAGCCTGCAGTTGACCTTCTGGGAACACTTCCTGCTGCAGGCATCTCTAAAATTCCCCTCGCTATCCAAATATGCTGATATCAGGGAAAACGGTATCCGATTTGCCTACCACTTGGCAGTAGAGTGCGCAAGTGACACATGCCGGTATGATGTTCATGCCTGTCTGTTCCATTTCAGCACTTCTCCGTGGAAGGCCAGCTGGAGTTCAGGGCTCTGCTCTTCATTCCCCGCCGTGCGCCCTTTGACCTGTTCGAGAACAAGAAAAAGAAGAACAACATCAAGCTCTACGTCAGGAGGGTCTTCATCATGGACAGCTGCGAGGAGCTCATCCCAGAGTATCTGAGTAAGTCTGGATGTCTGTCTGCCCCTCTCATGGTTTGTGGCTCATGATTGATATATACACACTTCCTGGATGACGACGATCCGTGTTACGGTGTTTCGACTTTACGATGGGTAGATGTACTGAAATTGGGGGAAAAACATTATTCAATAAATTACATGATATTCAACATTTAAAAGAAAAAATAGGCTTTGTTAATGATTTTTGCCATACACTAGGTTTCTTGGAACGTAACCCCATCGTAACGTGGGGTTACAAGGGTGTGTGTGTGTTTTTCTTCCAGATCTGATCCTAACCCGCTTATTCATTTATAGACTTCATCCGTGGTGTGGTTGACTCTGAGGACCTCCCGCTTAACATCTCCAGAGAGATGCTGCAACAAAGCAAAATCCTGAAGGTGATCCGCAAGAACATTGTGAAGAAATGCCTGGAGCTCTTTGCAGAGCTTGCTGAGGACAAAGAGAACTACAAAAAATTCTACGACGCCTTCTCCAAGAATCTGAAGGCAAGCTGGCATTGAAAATTCTTCAGGGTGACTGAGTGAAAGCTGAGGGTGAAAAATATCTGCGGTATTTTGAAATGATTCTGACATTTGACCGGTCGCAAATAATACCTGCAATGTCGTCTTGGGTTTTCCTGTAGTTGGGAGTCCATGAAGACTCACAGAACCGCAAGAAGCTCTCAGAGCTTCTGCGCTATCACAGCTCCCAGTCTGGCGATGAGATGACCTCTCTGACAGAATATCTGTCCCGCATGAAGGATAACCAGAAGTCAATCTATTACATCACTGGTATGTATGCCTCCTCAAGTTGAGTCAAGATTTTGCATAAGGGAATAAGGTTTTGATGCCATGCTTCCGCGCGAGTTGCCTGGCTTCTGAGATTCTAGTCATGATGGGATGTTTTAAATAGGTGTATAGCTGTATAAACAAACCTGATGACGTGACTAAATAAGACTCTACTTACTAGGCGAGAGCAAGGATCAGGTGGCCAACTCCGCTTTTGTGGAGAGGGTTCGTAAGCGCGGCTTCGAGGTTCTGTACATGACCGAGCCCATCGACGAGTACTGCGTCCAGCAACTTAAGGAGTTTGATGGGAAGAGCCTGGTCTCGGTCACCAAGGAAGGTCTGGAGCTGCCTGAGGATGAGGATGAGAAGAAGAAGATGGAGGAGGACAAGGCCAAGTTCGAAAGCCTCTGCAAGCTCATGAAGGAAATTCTGGACAAAAAAGTAGAGAAGGTAATTGGGTTTGATGAGAGAATTCCCGAGCATTTCTTCCTGTCCCTTGAACGTAATATAAATTTTGAGATGCGTTCCTGATGTCGTTTCACCATTTTGGTCACACACAGGTTGCCTAGTTCAGCCATTTGGCACAGTAGGTAAGTCTGTCCTCATAGGTCAAGGCTGCCATTTGAGCTCTAAGAGCCATTGTGTGTTGTGGTTCTACCTTTGGTTTGTTTTCCCTTAACATCTGAATGCATCTTAACCTAGTTCTGCCCCCAACCCTCACAGAGAATAAAGTTTGCAGAAATTAACCACCGGGAAGGGCCTTTCTGCTGTAGGAATGTTCTGGAATTAATTTTTGCTTTTATGCATTGCTTGTAGGTAATTGCTAACTTGTCAGACTGCAACCAGTTTAATGTTGCATCAAGTGTGGGTGTAGGTGATGATTAACACAGCCGGTTTGATGTTCACCACCCGTAGTAAGTTCAACTTGTGTTTTTAAACAGGTGACTGTGTCCAACCGTCTGGTCTCCTCTCCGTGTTGCATTGTCACGAGCACATACGGTTGGACGGCCAACATGGAGCGCATCATGAAGGCCCAGGCCTTGAGGGACAACTCCACCATGGGATACATGATGGCCAAGAAGCACTTGGAAATTAACCCCGACCATGCCATCATGGAGACCTTGAGGCAAAAAGCTGAGGCCGACAAGAACGACAAGGCTGTGAAGGATCTCGTCATCCTGCTCTTCGAGACGGCCCTGCTGTCATCTGGGTTTTCTCTGGAGGATCCTCAGACACACTCAAACC
This sequence comes from Hippopotamyrus pictus, assembly GCA_026781145.1. Lineage (NCBI taxonomy): Eukaryota > Metazoa > Chordata > Actinopteri > Osteoglossiformes > Mormyridae > Hippopotamyrus > Hippopotamyrus pictus. The sequence goes on from JAODLC010000043.1 coordinate 15,843,699, forward strand.
GCATCTACAGGATGATCAAGCTTGGACTTGGTAGGATCAGTTATATGCTGGAAGGGCATTTGTTTGTGTCGGTGGAACATTTTTTTTTTTTTTTGTATGTTTTAGATGTAAATTTATTTTTTTCCCCCCTCTATCAGGAATTGATGATGACGACATCCCTGCAGAAGAGCCAAGTGCAGCGCCTGCTACAGATGAAATTCCACCCCTAGAGGGCGACGATGATGCTTCACGCATGGAGGAAGTGGACTAAAGGCTACCGGCCTTGATTACATATCAATGCTTTGTAGTTTTAATGGTGAATCTTTTGACAGCCCGACTTAAACATCATTTGTATGGTTTCTGTAAAGATGTAGTTGACCAATTTGCACAGTTGCCAGCTTCATTCCGAATTTGTAAGCCAGATTCAACTTCTGGCCAACGTTGTATACACTTGCAGGCAACTCAACCGAAGTGCTGCTTTCAAAGTTATTGGTAGATTAAATATTTTAAACTGTCAGGGATCAGAAGAATGTTGAGTGGAGCTCAAAATCTTAGTCCAGGTGTCTGTATTTGGCATTTTTTGTTTTGCAAAATAAAGCTGAACAATTGAACTGACTTGGTGACCTTTCTTCAGTTTGGTAATAATGAAATTGAATTGTAGTTTCAGTGGGTGAGAGGAGGACTGATGAACCTGGCTCACATGCACTGAGGTCTGGCCAGGCTTTCCCAGCTTGCGCATCCAGTCCTGTGTGGGGAACTGTCTGTACAAACCAACAAAACCACATGACCACAGTTGTCTGGCAGCGTCTATGTGGATGTTCACCTGCCCCTAGATGGCTTCAGGGGCCATCAGCTGCATTTTTGGGACAAATGGCCTAAGACTTAAGTACTCAGTTGGTTCTTAGTTCTCAAGTTGCAGTCCACTTTTCTCTCTGCCATTAGTACATGGGGGGCCTGAGCGTCTCAATTTATCATACAATGTTATTTCTTGGCTGTGAGGTTCACGCTGCCTCTGAAGAGCATTTCCCTGATGTATATAAGCTGCTTTAGGATCTTCACACGCAGGATAATTACTGTTCCATGATTCACATCAATCACCCAGGTCATCCTCGTATGATGAGTCATTTCATTGATATAGAGTCCATCCAAGCTATAGCATCCACCGGGCTTAAATCACTTGTCTGGCTTGTTTCATAAATCAAATCAGTTTTATCACAGGCCAATATAAGTGCAAGACAAAACGTCCTTGCTAATTTCTCTGTCATCTATTGAGCACATTTGGGCTCTACCCAGTGTTTCGCAAAATTTAGCAACCTGCTAATATGCACCAATATTTATATTTATTCATATTTATATGAATAAATATAATTGTCTGCACATTAAAGTTAAGTCTTAACTGGTATCATCACCACAGCAGCTATTTAAGTGATGAGGTGGTAACTGAAAAGACAGAGCTGAACAGGTGGCTTAGTGTCATTCATGTGTGTCATGTGCATACCTCTTTCTTGTAAGTCACATGACTTTTCAGCAAGGCAGGAAAAAGGTAGACCTTAACAGCGCTCGCTTCGAGGTATGAAAATGAGTAATTTCCAGGTGTTGTGACATGACTCCCACTCCTTCCCACTTCTCAACAATCACTTTGCCCATTATGATAAACGTACACCTATAACACAAATCCATAACATTGTACTTAAAATTTGTACAAACTGTTTAAAAACCTCTCAGCCGTAACACAGTCGATTCAATGAAAAAACCCCGATCAAGAAGTAAAACTTCTCAGAATGACATGTTGTTTTGTGGAAGTGTGATACCGGCCACAGTTCTTTTGACGTCATGCCAACTTCTGCAAAAATCTTCAATTTGTTCTCAAACTAAAAGGAAAGTCATAAAATACATAAATATTTCAAACTGCCCTGTCACTCAGACAAACAGAATTTCCCTTCCAGAAAAACGCCACGCAAAGTCATATGATCGTTTCCATTGCACAAAACAACACACCAGAAAAATAAAGCACAAACCAAAAGTACACTCAACCAAGCTCTCTGCATCGCTTGTGAATGAAATCTGTACATCAGAGGAGAATATAGAGTTGTACGATGCTGTACACATCACAGTGAAGACTTCATTCTTTTACTTAAGAAGATTACAAGTCTTCACTGGAACCTCACAGCTGAATATTCTAGCCACAATTTGCAGGTCATTTATGTTGGTGCAGCTTGAAAAGCTGCAATACAGTGAAGACACTGCAAGTAAACTAGGAAAGTCTGGGCAGAGTAAGCTGGGAACTGGCAGGTTACCATTACAACACGGTGAAACTACAGTAACACGACCGCACTGTTCACAACAAAATCAATGGGGGTAAAACATAAAGACCATACTTGAACAAGTCAAGTTCCAGAAAGACAGGACATTTCCAGCAGCTGATGGGAACTAATTGGAAGAGAATGAAGAATGCTGAACTGCCCAGTCAGACAAGAAAGAAGTGCAGCTCTTTAAGGGCAAATAAGACCAGGTAACATTCGAGGTTTCCGGTGGAAACTTGAGGTTGTGTTCAGCCTTCTCCACCTACATCGAAACCTCACGCTCACGGCCGGTCACAGTGAAAGTGCAGTAGGTAAATCTGGCCATACATCTAAAAAGATTCTGTGTTCATATGCAGAACCAAGGTAACAGACAAAAAAGCAGGAGTGCATGAACATCCATCCACGCAAACACAAGACGTGTTTTTATTTGAAAATTTTCCTTGGAGATAAGCCATTTAGACTGAAATTTCCTGGGAAATTTACAGTGAACTGTGGAATTGATTCACTACCAATGACACAGTGTGACACCCCCACATTTACAGAGTAATGGCTCATGGAAACTGAGATCAGCACATTTACCTGTGGCAAGTCAGTGCTCTGTCAGAGACCCCCTCTGTCAGAGACCCCCCAGTAAAATAACCACATCAAGAACCTGGGGGAGGGTCGTAGGGGGCCACTCTTTACCTAGAGCCCTCAAAATACCATCCCACCCCAGCGTTGGCTGATCTCACAAGGCAACAGAGGAACAAAGGTACATATCTGTGTCACAAAAGAAGCATGATGTCACGTGCAAGGACAAACCGGTTAAAAAACAGTTTTCATCCTAAGGCAATTATGCTAGTGAATGCTGAAATAAAATGATATAATTTCTGGTGTTATCAAAGAAAGGGATGTGGGGGCAAAGGTGGGGGGGCCAGAATGAATGTATGAGGATTTACGTATTTATTACACTATCTTGGAAGAATGTTGTACAGAAGAGGCACTTCAATTTCGTTGTTTTATGACAATGACGATAAAGTTATCTGTCTATCACTCAGGTCATTCAGGGAGAAAATGCAGCGTGACATCACAAAGAAGCACCATTGGCACATCATGTGACGTGACAGCAGCAGAAGAGGGTGAGCGCTGGGATTAGACCAACAGAATGATTGCGACAGAGGGAATCGGAAACAGGGAGCGCCGGCGATGAGAAAGAGCAGACCTTTCATCATGACAGTGTGCAGGGGCACAGTGAGAGCGGCCTGGCCACTCACAATGAAAGTCCCGTCGGTGGCTTCTCAGAAGTGAGGTGGCGTCGCATCCACACATTACTAAAAAGACGAGTGGAAACAGTGACACACCATTGGGGGTCACAATGACAGGGGCGGGAATTTTCACCCCCAACACAGGGGATGCTTTACTCTCGAAATACCCCAGTGCACAACCGCATCCCGCCACACCCCCCCCCCCCCCCCCGGTGGGATCCTCCGGGTGCAGAACGTGGGTCGCGGGTGAAAGCATCAAGAAGGTCCTGTGTAGCCCAGATCTGAGTGCTCAGTTAAAGGTTTCACAACCAACTTCATGCTTTACAGCACCAAAGCTCAAATCACTGCTAGGAAACAGCTAGAAAACAGCAGCAGTATCTGCTTCAGCAGGTTAGGACTGTGATCAGAAGGTCACCAAATCTAAACTCATAGTCGGGAGAATGATTTTATTGTTGGGCCCTTCAGCAAGGGTTTCAATCCCCAGTTGCTTCTGGGAATGGCTGCATTGTGACCCTACTTTCTCGTTGCTTAGATAAAAGCATCAGCTTAATATCCTCCTGAGATCCAGCAATTAATTTTTGTCCTCTGTAAAAGACATCATGTTTTTGCCTCATACTATTAAGTCCCTGTATTCCTTAAAAAAGACAGTTACAGTTTTAAGGTGACATCACGTGCGTAGAGGGGTGCTTTTTATATTATCTCAACAATTTATTTAAAAAAAATAAAAGCAAAAACTACCATTCTCATTCAACAAATTTTCAAAAAGGTTTCTGCATCGTCGTTTTTTATTGCGATGAAATTTGGTACCTGAATTACATATACCTTTCAGAGTTCAGAAATGTTTATTTTTAAATCTTCCCTTTGAGATGTAACACCTTTTCTACACCATAAGTAGCAAAAAATATTCAGAGTGTTTTATTATGGACTGTATATTACTACACAAACATACTCACTAAGCACTCTATTATGAACACTATACTGATATTGGGGCATCATTTTTGTGGCATGATTCCTCAAGATGTTGGAAACATTCCTTCTGAGATTCTGGCACATGCGGACATTACTGCATCACACAGTGTCTGCAGATGTTAAATGTACATCCATGCTGTAAATTCCCCATTCTACTCAGGCCAGTAGTCAGAAATGAGTTTTGAGGGCGGTTCAAATTCGCTATTTTACTACCTGGCTACGTGCCTGGTTCCACCACATCCCAAAGGTGCTCAGGCAATTAGACCCGCTGACTGGGAAATCCACTGAAGAAAACTGAGCTCATTGTCATGTTCATGAAACCAGTTTGAGACTTTTGCTTCGTGACATGGTGTGTTATCAGGCTGGAAGTAGCCATTAGAAGATGTGTAAATTGTGACCATGAGTCAGTAACAAAACTCAAACACGCTGTGGCATTCAGAAGATGATAAACTGATATTAATGGGTTTAGAGTGGGTCAGTAAAGCATTTCCCACATCATTACACCACCATCAGCAGTCTGCACTGTTGACACAAGGCAGGTTGTATCCATTTATTCATGCTGTTGATGCCAAATTCTGACCCCCTGTGTGCCTCAGCAGAAATCGTCAGACCAGGTTACGTTTCTCCAGTCTTTCATCTGTTCAGTCTTTCATCTGTGAGCCCTTGTCCACTACAGCCTCAGATCTGTGTTTTTGGCCGACAGGAGTGGAAGTTGACATAGTCTTCTGATGTCTTAGCCCATCTGCCTCAAGGTTCAATGTGTTGTGCATTGAGATCCGTTTCTGCTCACTACAGTTGGACAGAGTGGTTATCTGAATTAGCCTTACTGCTGCTCACTGGATGTTTTTTGTTTTTCGTACCATGCTGAGTGAACTCTAGAGACCGTTGTGCTTGAAAATCCCAGGAGATGATCAATAATAGAAATATTCAAACCAGCCCATCTGGCACCGACAATCTCACCACAGTCAAAATCACTGCCATCACATTTTTTTTCCCATTCTGGTGTTTGATGTGAACATTAACTGAGGGTCCTGACCTACACTACTGTGCCAAAGTCTTAGGTAGTCAAACAAAATGTTTATGACTATTTATCTCAGTAGTAATTGTCTGTTTTCTCAGAAAAAGAAGGCACAATTATAACAAACTAACACAATAAACAAGAATTTTGTATGTTCTCCAAAAAGTTACTTGTATCTTGCTGGAGGGCTAGATAAACTGTGCTTCAGTTCCCAAATCTCTCCTTAGGGGCACCTCAGTCATTCTGTGTATTCATTAAATTTCTTCATCTGCTCAGTTAACTTGATTTGTTAAATAACTCAATGGGGTATTGATTAGCAAAACAAGGTGGGGTGGTGGTCGAGTCACACAATTGGAGGGTTGCTGCTAAAACTGTAGTGATTTTAGGAGAGGTTTAGGAAAAGGCTAAGCTGACACTTTGGCAGACATAATATCATAGGTTTACACCAACATGAAGAACATGTATATATCATCTTCTGTTTTGTACAGTACTGTAAATCTGCATGATTTTAAGTGCTGTGGTACTGCCACATGATTGGCTGATTAGACAATTTCATGGTCTTGCATGTTTACGTATTCTGGCACGTGTCACTTTGAATAGTACAATCCCAGGTCTTAGACTTTGGCTGGTACACACACACACACACACGCACACACACACGCACGCACGCACGCACGCACACACCTCTTCTTACCCTGATGCCTATCGCTCTGGATCAGGGTAAATCTGCACTCCACAGACCACAGTACCTTCTTCTATTGCCCCAATCTTTATTCTCTCCTGCAATCTGAGGAGTGGTTTTCTGAAGGCTACACAGCTGTGTAGTTCCATTACCTTGAGTTTTCTTCATGTTGTGCGTGTGGAAGTATTCTTACTTTCACTGTGAAACACAGCCGTGAGTCCTACTGTTGATTTTCTCCTTAGTTTTTCCTGCTTGATGCCAGCCAATAATTTGACCCTAAACAGCATAACATCTATTCCATGACCACGACACATTGTCTAAGAAATAAAAAGCTACTCACTGCATCAGTTAGGGTTAAATAACTTGCTACCAGCTGAAACATATTAATCACTGCAGCACTTATCCAATGGAAGGCTCTTACCTATTTCCTTAGTGAAATCCAGGTGGTATGTCCATTGTATTCCAAATTATTATGCAAATGCTGTTTTTGTTCATTTTTCCTGAATAGTCGATGCCATTGACAGTGAATATGTTTTTTTTGTCAAAATTATATTAGGTTATATAATAATCTGGATTTTATTGAACAAAACTATCAATGATGACAACAGTATTTTTTGCAAATTACTCAAAATACAGTGTTCCAAATTATTATTTATAACAATTTCTAAACATCAAGCAGGTTGAAAAGAACTGAAAATGGACATCTGTCATATATTTACTTTGTGAAGATCATTTTTCAAAGATCGGATATTTCAATCAAAAAACATCCTTACCGATCAAGTTACATGTTAACATAAGAGCCCCTCTTTGATATCACCTTAAGTATCTCATCCATTGAACTTGTAAATCCATGGAGAGTTTCTGCCTGTATCTCATTTGAAGATGCCTGATTTGCGTCCCAGAGCTGCTGTTTGGAGGTTTACTGCCTCCCGGTCCCATTGATCTTCAGCTCCACAGCTGGGGGATGATGGTGGCCACACCATGAGTCATTTCTCCTTTTATACTCATATCAGCCAAAGATTCAATGGTATTTTTGCAGCATGGGATGGTGCCTTGTCTTGCATGAAAATGATTTTACTACAGAAGGCACAGTTCATTTCATACCATGGCAGGAAATGGTCAGTTAGAAACCCCACATATTTTGCAGAGCTCAGTTTGACACCTTCCGGCACCCTAAAGAGGCCTACCATCTCAGTCCCCATTATTCCGGCACCCTAAAGAGGCCTACCATCTCAGTCCCCATTATTCCGGCACCCTAAAGAGGCCTACCATCTCACTCTCCATTATTCCGGCACCCTAAAGAGGCCTACCATCTCACTCCCCATTATTTCGGCACCCTAAAGAGGCCTACCATCTCACTCCCCATTATTCCAGCACCCTAAAGAGGGCTACCATCTCACTTCCCATTATTTCGGCACCCTAAAGAGGCCTACCATCTCACTCCCCATTATTCCGGCACAAAACATCACTCTGCCACCTCCTTGCTGATGTCGCAGCCTTGTTGGGACATGGTGGCCGTCCACCAACCATTCAGAAGTCCATCCTTCTGGACCATCCAGTGTAGCGTGGCATTCATCAGTGAATAAAAGAGTTTGAAAATTACTTTTCAAGTATTTCTGAGCCCACTGCAGACGTTTCTCCTTGTGAGCATTGGTTAGGGGTGGCTGAAATACAGCTTTTTTAGTGGCTTTAACAGCTGCTCTCTTAATACGATGCAACTGCCTGACAGAACCTTTCCTTGATATGCCTTTATCTGAACTAACCCATTTCCTCTCTAAAACACACCAAATTTTTTTTAACAGTACGGTGATCTTAAGTTTTCATGACGTGTCAAATGCTTTCAATCCGTTGGCATGGCATTGCACCATTTCACACTTTTCATGACTTTAATTTTTCTTTCCCCCCATACTGTATGAAAACTGACTTGCTTAATAATGTGTAACAACCTGCTTAAGTACTAGCTCTTTATTTATGCTCACTTGGGAAACTAATTATCATTCCTGTCTGAGATTGACATCAGTGATCTAAACAGACAGGAGAAACAACACGAGCAAAAACTTCCACAGAAAAACTACAACGCAAATGATTAACTGAAATCCTACATGCATAATAATTTGGAACACAGTGTAAATCCAGTGAAATCCCATACGTACGTATGTATGTGCTCTTACATTGCGCCTGTATTGTCTGATCCTGTTCATAATTGCTCCTGTAACGCCAAAATTTCATGGGATTAAAAAAGTCACTCATCTTATGAATATGCGGGTGTACAGGTGTCCCTAATTAAGTGCTCAGTGAGTGTATTTCATTTTTCAAAAACTGACTTGTTACTTAACAGTAAAAATGTTACAGCTCATATAATTTTTCGCTACCCATGGTGTATAAAAGGTGCTGTATCACAAAGAGATTAAAAAAAATAAAACATTTCTGAGCTCTGAATCGAAATAGAATAAAGCTTTTCCCCCCTGGATTTCAGGAGGAATATGCAAATTTAAATGTTCAACAAGCAAACTAGGTGGGTGGAATTATATTAATTCTTTCTATCTATCTATCCATCCATTTTGTGTGTGTGTGTGTGTGTTTGAAAATGGACTTAGAGAAGATAAAACGACACCTCAAATTAAGACGATTCTAACGATTAAGACCATTTCTAAGTACTGTGTGCAGAATATCATACAAAGGTATGTCCATAGTTTCTTGTTTTATGTTTTTAATTTTTAACTTCACTGTCATCATCATTGATTTACATTTTGTGCAATCATCCAAAGAGAAAATGCTAGATATAAAAAAAGAGAAAGATGCAGAACAAAGCAACAAGTTTCCAGTTGCAATCCAGTGGAGTGTCCATTCACCTACAGAAAGAGTTATATTAAGTCATTGTGAAAAGTTATAGACCCATTCAAACAAGGTTTAATGTTATTGATGGACAAAAATGAAGATATACAATGCTAGAAATGTCAAAGTGCTAAAAACTTAAATTCACACAAGCAGTGATCCAAAACTACAAGCTGAACCACAGCAACCGTCCCATTATCGAAAACATCCAGAGTCAGATTGGGCGCACCTTCATACTAAATGACGCAAAAAAAAAAAAAAAAACATAACTTAACCTTCTGACTGGGGATGTAAAATTTACCAGTTTTGTAACAGAATGTAAATATATTTAAGAAATTAAATGATACCTTAAAGTCTTACAGGGACAAACAAAATGTAAAGACCCACAAACAAAAAAACGTGCAGCCCATTAATCTGGAAACCTAACTCGATAAATTAAATATGGTTATAAAGGGATAGGTGGTACAAAGATAGCATGGACAGCTCTGGATACAAAGGTGTAGCAATTGACTGCTACACAGTGTCCTTCAAGGTTGAGCCGGGTGTTTGATTGATCTCTCCTGGTTATTTGAGCATCACGTGGTGCATTCCCATCATGCTCGTATGAAGACACACACCTTCATCACCACCCCAGAGCCTATTTATGCTCAGAGCTTAACTTTAGATCAGATAGTACCTGTATGTCATCTCCAAGCATTTCTTTCTCTGATCTATTGGGTTTGATTCACTCTCCCTGCTCCTACAATCTTATTGTTTCGTACCGAACATAACAGCAATACCATGTATTTGGCCTAAAATTAAAAAAACAAAAACAAACGGACAGCAGGATCAGCCCTGGTCCCCCCCCCCCCCCCCATCACTTCTCCTAAGCGGACAGGTTACCCTGGTGACTCTGGGGTGCTAATAAAACTCGGGATCAGGACCTTTGAGTCCTGATGTCGAAGGCCTCTGGTGAGGGGAGTTTCTAGTTCACTGCTTAAATGGGTGAAATTCATAGCAATGCGAGCAAAATGGACAGTCGCTTACAGCCGTGACCTGTACAACTAAAACAAGCAGATTTCAGTAACCCTATACAAAAGGCACAGCACAGACTGGGTCAAAGAGCTCTGTATCTGTAACAACATATGAAAGACCAACACCCCCCTCCTCTTTACCACAACAGGAGGAGCTGTAGTTTGAGTCTAAACCCCCCCCCGCCCATCCCTGCCCCTGGAACATGCCACACCACCCTTTAATTCAATTTCATGATTCAGGTGGCACACAATCTGTATTCCATGTGTGTGAAAGTTAGACAGAGGCCATTGGAAGAATTTATCTTCGATTCTGCATGAAAGCCAGATTTATACAATAAATCTCATCATATCACTGGTCACAAAACAGCAGCTGTAGCTATGGCTAATGAGCCATTATATAAAAAAAAAACAACAAGAAGATCTGTGAGCAGAATTCCTGATTGGGGGGGTAGGGAGAGGGCTATATATATATATATATATATAGACACTCTGGGTCAATCACTGACAGCGTACAAGGAAGGGACACAGGGTCCTATCACCTACCATGAAAAGTATGAAAAACACGTGAACCTTGGTAGTTCTCTGCGTGAATAAACTACACGCGTGTCCCTGGCATGTGGAGCAGGTCCAGCTCCCTGCACGCCTTCCTATAATGTTTCTGTACCATACAAATACTCTGGCTGCCACCAATGAGCTAACCCCTTAGTCCCACGGATGGCGCGGTCCTGCATCTTGATGCTGTCGAAGCCCCACCCACATTAAAGGGCCAATGCGGTAAACTGATCCTATAGTTAAATATCCAGACACTGAAATTAAAAGTAAAAGTTATACAAATACATGTGGCTGGTGCATTTCGCTCTGTCCTGGAATTAGCGTCTGCTGTTAGCTAGAGTTGACCGTGTTACATGAGGAAATTATTTAAACACTGAAATTCACTGCTTTGGAGAATTGCACACCCCACCCCCAACTCCCCGCCCCTTCCAAGGTTAAAGAAGGGAATGTGACCGAGTCAGGGACATTAATCTGAAGTTGGTGCCAAATTGCAGAAACAGGACATGGAAATACACCCTTTTAGACACCCTCTGGCCTAAATGCACAGATTAGGATTTGGAAAGATCAAAGAGAACACCATAGGCGGCCTCAGCGCGGCAGGTCCACCCTCCTACACCTTCTCCACCGTCGGCTGGCTCGGGGCCACCTTCTTGCTCCTCTTCGTGCGGCTCCGGGCATAAACCCGCAGGAAGAGCGCGAGGAACACTAAAGCGACGCCCAGGCCGCCCACGATGGTGACCGGGTGGCCGTAGAGGAAGCAGGAGAGCAGGATAGCGATGGCCTGCCGCAACGTCATGATGATGGTGAACACGGCCGCACCGAACTGGCCTATGGTGTAGAAGATGAAGAGCTGCCCGCAGGCAGAGCAGATGGAAAGAAGCACGGCGTGGACGGCGAACTCAGAGTGCCGGGTCATGAAGGCCAAGGACTCGAAGAAGGCGCCTTGCTCCAGCAGCGAGCCCACCGTCAGAAGGCAGGAGAAGAGGTTCACCCCAAACATCATCTGCACCGAGGACATCTTGTACTTGAAGAGGTTGTCCTGCCAGTTGGAAGTGAAGCTGTCGAACATGATGTAGCCCCCCAGAATGACGACCCCGGAGAAGGTGGTCACAGTGGAAGGGTGCTTGTTGGTAGTGCTAGACAGGAGGAACATGCTGACCCCGACGGAGACCAGCATGGCCGTGAAGTATTCCCAGTACTCGTAGCTCTTCCGGGAAACGATCTTCCCCATGAGCATGACAGGAATGACTTTGGAGGCCTTGGCCAGGACCTGTGTGGGGAAGCTGATGAACTTGAGGGCCTCGTACTGGCACCAGCTGCTCAGGATGTTGGACAGGGAGGCGAAGGAGTACTTGTACATGGGGGCGCCGTGGCGGGGCTGCTTGAAGAGGGCGCACCAGAGCCCCGCCACCGTCAAGGCCAGGATGCGGTTCATGAAGACCAGGAACTGGGAGTCCGTAAACCTCTCGCCCTCCTCCTCGCCGGTGGCTCCGTATGAGCGTGTCATGACACGCTCTTGAAGGACGCCCCATGTTAAGTAGGAAGCCTGCAGGATCCAGAAGCAGAAAAAGAGTGTTTATTCAAACGATTAGCGTCAATCATAAAATGGAAATGGCAACACTATGAGAACTGAAAGATAATGCCATAAAAAAAATATATATATATATATATATATACACATATATATATTTTAAGTAGTAGGTGGAGTAGTGGTCAAAGACATAGATCTAACATTTCTGTCAGACAAAAGCAGAGAACAGGAACAACTCTTCCGAACCAGAAGTGGTTTACACAACATCTTTCAGATAAAATACTGAGCTGTGAAAAACTGATAACGTTCAAACAAAATGGTCAGCTAAGCAACAAGATAATGTGACACACAACGCCTACTTTAGTTCCTGGAAATGCAGGTTTAACACATTCACAATTTCTCCATAACTCTGGCTCGAGCCACAATAACAGCAGGCTGCTGAGGAATGCTTATTACATTTAGCAGCCTGCCAAGTTCTGCGAGTGGCTCTGAGTCAGAGCTTGCAGTAACTGCATTCACACAGGCAGCGTGTAGACAGCCCACGGTGAAGCCCAGACCAGCACCGCGTAGACGGCACACGGCGAAGCCCAGACCGGCAGTGTGTAGACGGCCCACGGTGAAGCCCAGACCAGCACCGCATAGACGGCACACGGCGAAGCCCAGACCGGCAGTGTGTAGACGGCCCACGGCGAAGCCCAGACCGGCAGCGTGTAGATGGCCCACGGCGAAGCCCAGACCGGCAGCGTGTAGACGGCCCACGGCGAAACATAGACCGGCAGCGTGTAGACGGCCCAAGGCGAAGCCCAGACCGGCAGCGCGTAGACGGCCCACGGCGAAGCCCAGACCGGCAGCGCGTAGGCGGCCCACGGCGAAGCCCAGACCGGCAGCGTGTAGACGGCCCACGGCGAAACCCAGACCGGCAGCGCGTAGACAGCTCAAGGCGGAGCATGCAGTAGGCGAGGTAGACTGCTCTTGTGCATACTGGTGATATTTTAAAAATCAGTACGACTTCTGGGCTTCTTTGGTGCAAATTCCATATTATTTGCGTACTTCATATGACATACTAGGTTTTGGTCCAAATAAGTACATACTAGTAGTATATACTACTATAATATGTGGTTTCAAAGTCAGTCAAGTAGTGTGCAGATGGTCATTGTCGGAACACAGACAGGCAGTGTGTAGATGGCCCATGATGGACCCCAGCCAGATGGTGAGATGCAGCTCGTCTGGGCGACTCAAAGCCGTGCACCAAAAGCATTCAAGCGGTGATTTACAGGACATGAGACAAAGGAGTGGAAACATCTTAAAACAGCAGAACACACGACTCCCACACACACCACCACACCAGTGGTCCCCTATTACGGATAATATGATTTTCAAGCCCCCCCCCCCCCAAAAAAAACACACACGTTTGCAATTTCATGTTTGTGGGGACTCTCCATTAATTTCTATGGGAAAAACTCCCAACATGGCAACCTTAACCTCTACCCAGCCCTAACCCTAACCATAAGTAACCAAACAAAATGAGACTAAGCACTTTTAGTTTTTTGATTGCATTCACAGATTTTTGCGGTGACCTGTGGACCCTCACACACACACACACACACACACACACACACACACAGATTGGTCTCACTCTATCCTGTCTACAGATTCCTGAAGGAAACATCTGCAAAGCTGTTCTAATGGCATGAAATTAAGTTTGTTGTAAGGGTCATAAAAGGCTTTATATGAACTTTATATATATAAAATTTATCATATAAATAAATGCCCTTCAAGGACAGCTTACTCTACAAAGAGCAAGTTGAGGGAGGCATAAAGACAATTTCCCCACGGGGATTAACAAAAGCATCAATTATTAGGTGTACCAGTTCAGCTAGTTGTTGAAGCAAATACCTAATCAGTAGGGGTGTAGCAGTACACAAAAATCAAAGTTCAGCATGTACCTCGGTTTTGAAGTCACTATTCAGTACATTTTCGGTACAGCGGGGGTAAAAATAACAAAACAAATTACTTTTTTCTTTATTAAAACAGTGGTTTACTGAACAAAGTATGACTCTCTTAAATAAAAAGTCTCAAGCTAAACTAAAATGTATTTAAAAGTAAATCAAAATAAATATTCTCTCAAGTAAGCAAAAATAAATATCCATTAAGTTGCACGTTTAGAAAATTAAATGTACTGTACTGAGCAGCTTTCAGCTTCATATTGGAACTGTGCAACAAATATTGTCTTAAATACAAAGCATAACAAAATAAATATCCATTATTGTGCAGCATTAAAAAAATACCTGCACTGTACCTGTATTCACAGTTACACTTTACCTGCTCACTTCCAGCTCCACATTAGGATGTTTGTGCGCACGCGTAGTGGGGCGGCTTCACCCGCCCCTTTCTGAATGTTGCTCGGGGGAAACACACAAACGCACAAGAGTTCCGCATTTGCTGGATTCGTTTGGTACATGTGCGTACTGAACCGAAAGATCCGTGTCGAAATTTTTAGGTACGAATACATGTACTGTTACACACCTACTAATCAGCCAGCCAATCATATGAACAATGTATAAAATCATAGAGATTATATTTGGTTGGGAGCTCCAGTTAACGTTCACATCAAACACCATAATGAGGAAAAGAGTGAATTAAGGGACTGTGAATGTGGCGTGTTTGTAGATGCCAGGCGTGCTGGTATGACTATTTCAGGAACTGCTGGTCAACTGGGATTTTCATACGAAACCATTTCTAGCGTTTACAGAAAACGGGCCAAAAAGGGAAAAAACATCCAGGGGCCAGCAGCACGGGTGAAAATGCCTTGTTGATTGCAGGGATCAGAGAAGAACGACCGGGCCGGTTCCAGTCGACAGAAAGTCAACAGTAACTCAAATAACCATTCGTTACAATCAAGATATGCAGAAGAGTATCTCTACAGGCACAACATGTCGAACCTTGAAGCAAATGAGCTACAGCAGCAGCAGTCACAGCGGGTGTCACTCCTGTCAGATAAGAACAGGAAACTGAGGCTACAGTGCTAAACCTGATGTGATTGAACATACACTCCTTTATCAAAATCATCTGAACTTTACAGTAAACAGTGGCATATAGCCTTCAAGTAAATAAAGAAAAGATTATTAACATTACAGAAAAGAACAGTGGCATGTAGCCAAGTATTTAAAACAAACAATACTGTGTTTAATATGGAAAACGTGGCAGAGAAAAGGTGGGAACACTGCAATAGAGCACCTATGGGGTGTGATGGAACGGGAGGTTCCCATCATGGAGGTGCAGCCGACAAACTGGCAGTAACTGCGTGATGCCGTCCAGTCAACATGGACCAAAACCTCGGAGGAACGTTTCAAGCGCCTTGTTGAATCTATGCCATGAAGAATTAAGGCAGTTCAGAAGGCAAAGGGGGTCCAAGCTGGTATGAGCGAGGTGTACCTAATAAAGTGGTCAATGAGTGTATATTAAAAGAAAACAAAAGCCAGAGCATAGAGCTTGAATAAAAAAGGAAGCGTTCTCTCTCAAAAACGTAAAGATGATCAGACTAGTGAAAATCACTTGGACTGTGCTCCTTTCTACACCTAGTTCAGTGGCACTGAAGTTCTCCAACAGGACTGGTATTGGCACGGATGCCTTAATTTGATTCAGATTCAAAAGCTAATGATTTTACTCAGTCTGATTTGATTCTATATCAATCTGATAGGAATGAAATATGAAATGCTATATAGCAGCATTTAACAATTAACATTAATATTTAAAAGGCTCAAAATGGAACACAAATTTACAAATGCAGAGTCCCAGGAAACAAATTTTGAAAACCAACAAAGACAGACCAAGGTTTATATTCAGTATAACGCAAGGCTAGGAAACAGCCCTAACCTCACAATTCAAAGTGCCCAATTGTCAATTCAATTTACATTTAAGACGTATTCACTAATGTGTCACTAACAATATAACCGACAACAGGTCACATTCAGTAATATCCATTTTCTCTTTGTGTTGTTTGCTTTTATTTTGGTTTATTTATTGTCTTTATACAACATTATTTCGAATAACCATAAGCTGTGAACTGAATATGATTGGTACAAGAATAAAGCCCTACTTGACTTGCTTGTGTTCACGTGCTGATTGACAATGTAACCAAAATGTAACCCCGAGGAAGAAAGCAGAGCCACCTATACCACCTAAGAGGATCAATACAAGTAAAATCCTGCTAAAAAAATTCAAAAGTCAGGGGGACAGGGCATACACTCGATCAATGTTGGAATTTCATGAATTGATATTGAATTTTCAACCCCAGGATCACGATTAATCATAAAATCGATGTTTTTTCCCCTCCCCTATTCTGAAACACATTAAAACATTGTTGCCATGCATTTCAGAAAAGCACTTTGATGTTTGTCGTGTTTTTACCCATTACTGCCACTTCACACGGGTTCTAGTGAGGCTTGTTTTCTTCACGTTTCAAATGTGAAACTTATCCACGTCAGCAAGTTTTTTCCTCTACATAAAGACAACTGTCACTGACATAATAGCAGAACAGTCTACAAACAAACTTTACAGACAAAACTGCATGGTTTATACGTCAGATAGGTGCATGATTCATGCTTTTAAAACTGGTTAATTCGACATTATCTAATCATGCACAACTATAAACATTAACTACAGTATATATAAAGAATAATACACTCCTGATTGGATCAGTTTCAAATTTGTCTCTGACATTTTCATCTCATTTTTAATTAGTTTATGAAAGTGTCAGTACATTTCATCGCTGTATTTGGCTTCACATATTAACTTGTATTATTGCTGCCAATGGAAAATTTTGTTGACATAATTTTCCGTCATAGAAATTAACACTGGTTCAACTGTCGAGGTGCATCCCCCACCCCAGTGGGCATACCACTGTCCTACACAATGGTAACACCTCCCTCCCTGGTCTGAAGCACCCTCTCAGACTGCTGCGACCGCATGACACTGATACACAGGTGTTTTGCACGTGTGAAAAGAACATTAGCTGAACAGATGTGGGTTTGAATTCATACAAACTGGTACTAAAGCAGCTGATCCACAAAATGGGGAGACAAGAAATCTACCACAAGCCACACAGCAACTGATAATATATGTTAATGAGTATTAAACACACACCTACATTCGAAAACATCTGCAACTAAAGAAACTTCAATTTTTACACACTTAAAAAATTCCTCTTATTAAGCGCAAAGATATAACAACTGTTCTGACAAACTTAATTCCACTGCAAGCTTGAACACTGTTATCCAATGAGAACCACTTCCAGTTCAGTGATTGCCACCAATAGCGAAGCAGGAATGACACTAAAGGAGCGCACCCCCCCCTCCCACAGTATAACCAAATGCAGAGTAGATACAGCAGTAAAGGAGCACCCTTCCACCATGGTGTGAGTGGATACAGCGATAAGGGAAAATCCTCCCAGCAAAGAAAGACCAATCACAGACTAGGTATGGTGGTATGTCGGAGAAAAAGCTAACCTGAAGACCAGCTGCGCAGAAGATCAACTTCAAAGCCTGCTTGGTTGATGATGTAGACTCTGGTTCATTTCGGGGGGCAGCAAGGGGTTCATCTAGCAAACCTGATTTGGACTCGCTTCCAAACACGCAGGACTTAATGACAGGGTAACAAAATCCACGACCTAGGTAGGGAAGAAATATCACATTCAAATTAACGTTGGACAATATGGACAAAAATGCCATCACAATGAAAAATTACATATCAGGTGCTATCGATAATTATTACGATAAATGCCATTATTCCTTTCCACTTTATATGCTGATTTGTGCTCCCGATTGTAAGTTCAAGCAACCATGTATTTTTAAACTATGCGTGTATTGCCGACAAACACTTGCCAAACAGCATTTCACAAATCTGAACAAGTCGAACTTATTTTAGTCGGCGGCGACAAAATGCCGCCACTCGCATTCTTCTTAGCATTTCGGAAGGTAGATTATCTCTGTTTGCATTTGTCATGGACTGAATCTTACTGTGGTCTTTCATTTTGGATTTACCCTTATCGGAAGGGCAGTGTTTTGAAGAAAATCGATTTCCTGATTCAGATTGATTTTCTTTTGCATAATCCGATATCACTTCACAAAACCCAGAGATCCGGTACTGATCCAAATCCCTGTGGATATGTGAAGTTTTGACCCCGTTAGTCTCGCGTGGCTAAAAATCATGATGGGAGTATCTCCACTGAAGGGCTGCATGATATCACACCACAACTATTTGAAATATTTACATTTAATACTACGCTATCTACAAAACAAAAAAATATCAAGTTTACCCGAAATTTAGCCGAACAGAATTTGCTTTTATCTATTTAATCTATTTTATCATTGTGTCATTGTGTCAAATAAGCTGGCGGTGGCACAACTGGTATCACAAGTTGTGACACAAATAAGGGCCAAAAACTACAATGTGATTACAGGACTTCAATTAACAGGCGTAGAAATTTATCCGGATAGCAGTTTTTCAGTACTATATAGACATTTGCTTACACCCATAATTATAAGCAGATTAGTAGCATGCCTCAAATATTAATGAGAAGTGTATTGAAATGCTTTAAAGTTAATCTATAAATTCGGCCTATCCTTTTTTGTTTAATAAATGTGTCGGATTTTAAACTGCAAAAAGGACCTCCACACCAAAGACACCTTATTTTCCCCACAATGTCTCCTCTTTTAAGATGTTATGGCTGCTGATCTGTCCCTTTCTTCACCACCACTTCAGTGCTTATTGCTTCCAGGATTTACCAAAACAGTAGTGTGCAGCTACTGGGTGTCACTATCGATACTGAATCAAATCGAATGGAATCAGAAATCAAATCAAGAAATCAGTGGCAATACCCAGCTGTACATATTGGACTGGTTGTTTTCAACTCACCTGCTCTCCCATGGAGTTGATCTGTTTTGATATTGTAGTCTTTCGTCTGCTTGCTGGCCCCGATTACGTTCTCTTATTTATTCAATAACCCCCCCCCTTTTGTTTGACCCAATTTTATTGTAATACAAAACGCATCACCTGTGATAAGTGGCCTTAATTATATCAAACTTAGAGCATTAATTATGATATAATTTTCCTCTATCACAATAATTATCGTTATGGTTTTATCGCCCAGTCCTAAATCAAGCACATTTCAAATTACACGTACATTGTAACCTATCGATTTTCAAACAAATTTTAAAATAACAAAAAACTGCATACGTTTTTTTGAACAAACACTGGAGAACAAAACTCACTCAGCTCTAGGGGTTACACAGATTAATTGACGTCGACTTTACTGCTCTGCAATGACAATTTTCAAGCTGAAGTTGACTGGTCGCTGATCACATGGTTATAACACTTTCAACATGGACACCTCAGAGAATACCAGTTACAAGGAAGTGCGGGGAAGATGGACAGAAGCAGTGGAGCAAAAACTGAGCAGATGGAGTAATTTCAATCACATTTAATGCATTAATGAATACCATTTTGCTTGCATCTCCATATTTCTGCATCAGAAAATTTGATCAATAATCAAAATCACCGGTGCCAGTGGTGAAACTTGGCAGCTCCTATTAGCGGAATAATGTTACATCATTTTTTATTCGGTGGAAAACAAAAGACTGATCTGCTGGCCAGATTTAATAATAAATTATAAACATGTTGCGGATCAAATAGGTTTGCGACTGGATTGAGATCCAAGACCCCAGGAACTAAAAAATAATTTGGAAAAGAACTTCTTTATCCTGCATTGTTTGGGTGTGGTGGTGCAGTTTCGTATGAAATTATGTGTCTATTTACCATAAAGGTCACAGTTCCTGTTGTGTGGTGGAAAAGTGACCCACAAGAGTGGCCAAAAGTTACCAAAGTCTCCAGTCGAGATGACCCAGGAACTTGGAACGAGGAATTCGGTTCTCAAACTTTGGTGATAAAGTGCCTTACGACAGCAAGGAGCAGCCTTACAGGATGGATATTGCGTGAGTTTTGTTTTCTTCCCCGAGAGTTGTATCTACTTGTTTCTGTTCCACGTACGATGTGCATCAGCCATCTGTTGTGATATGCATTAAGTTTTGCAAATACAGACTGTCGCTTGTTGGAAAGGATTTCCCTCTGCTGTGGTTTTATTAATGCACCATCAGCAATTAGTTGACATTGACTCAACTTACATGACATAACTGTCGACTAAAAAAAAAAGTCACGTAACCCCTACTCAGTCTACAGTATATGTATGAGAAAATTTCTGTGGATTCAATGAGTTTTGGAAATTTAACGAAAATTCTTTGTTAGATTATAGGAGGACTGAGGGAGTTTTGGTTCCCAAAACTGTAACATATGATGCGAAAGCCCAACTAACTCATTGGAAGTCTCACTTCAGAAACAAAAAATAGACTGTTATTCAGATTATGAGGTTTTACATCTCATGTGTGAACTACTGGAGTGAGACTACAAGCCAATAGAACCCCATAGATGTGTGAAAGCCCTCCAAAATCCATTGTCAACTCACCATGGAAAGAGGGTTAAAATCGCAAGCTTATGTCATGAAACACTCAGTTTTATATATTTATAAATCCCCAGGGCTGCTGTAATTGGTCGACATAAGAAACATAAGAAATTTACAAACGAGAGGAGGCCATTCGGCTCATCAAGCTCGTTTTCGACGTAGTTGATGCCACTCGGTTTACTAGTGTACCTCACTGCAGTGTCAAGATAAACTGAATCCCAAATCGCTAACTACAAACAATCGTTACTGTGGTCTTTTACCAGATGTTGCGGCTGATCTGTCCCTTCCTTCACTGTGACTCCAATGCTTATCACTTGTGTCACATGTAGGGTGCTCCGCTAACCAAATTCAGTGAGCACAAGGATATGCTAAATTTATACAGATTACTAACTTTTGGGCATCACAATACGCATCTCAGTATTTTTAGGCATACGACTCATCTGCTTATGGAACTGTGGAAAAGCCCTGTAACGGCATAGAGTTTATTGTTAAAATAAAATTAGTTTAAATTAAATGGTCAAGTTCATTTTCTGGAGGAAAATTAATCGTTTAGATTAATCGACCAACCCATACAGTATCCAACAGATTAATCAATAGAAAAATAGTCTTTAGTGGCAACTAAACACACATCAAAACAAGCAACCAACCAGTTTCTAGGTAGTTACTCCTCTTGAAATATTTGATGAGAAGGTAACCAGGGATGATGATTGTTGCATATCCCAAAATATTGATGATGAAGCGAACCAGCCAGATGTCGTGCCAGTTTTCCTGGTGGGAGGGTTCTTCGTCAGCAGAGCGTGCCGTGGGGACGAGGAAGAGGAGGATGACGAGCAGCAGGTGTCTGGGCCGGACTCTGCTGGAGAGATGGACACCTTCAATGTCGATGTAGCCTGCATTACACTTTTCACCAACATACCGATTTTCATTTTTTAACATATTTAAAAACCTTCCAAGACAAACGGTCTCTCAACTATAACCTTACAGATCACTGCTAACAAGTGCCTACGTTTGATATTTAACCTGGGTATCTTGGTTACCTTCTCCATTTTATATTGCAAAATGTTTCGCTTGCTGGCGACTATGACCAGCTACCCTAACAGACACAAAACAAGCACTTCACCATAATTAAAGAAGTTGTCTGGCTATAAATAAGTCTTTGCAATCATGGAGTTAGATCTCAGAGTGAGTGATGCAACCTCCATATCCTGGGGCTTGCAGAAATAGCATTCAGAAAACCATCACAGGCTTCAGAACAAAGCAAAGGTCATGTCGATCACCACCTTTAAAAATAAACTTCAGCAGTTCTTGGAAGCTGAGGACTTCAGCAAGAGCTTGCAGCATGCAGATGCACAGCCACTCATCACTAAAAGACAGATTGCTTCATACTTCACGTGTCAAACCTTGATTACTCCTAAACTTCATTCACACCCTATTATAATCCACAGATTACGGCAGAGATTCCACAATGTGGAATTTTAATATGTTTGGCCCATCCTCGCCAAGGGGCACATGGCTTCATGGCTAAAAAAGAAACTCTGCTAGCAAAGTCAGCACCACAACTCAGGCGAGTCACCCAGCTCTGATACAGCAAGGATGCCAGCATGTGCATGACCATGTGTGACATGCTGGCTGGATTTAGGCCCAGCCAACCGCTTAGAGGCGAGGTAAAAGGAACAGCATTCACATTATATTTTTACATTTGTATTTAACAGATGCTATTATCCAAAGCGAAACACATTTTTCTTTGAAAGCAGTAACAGCTGGTCCCCAGAACAAACGGGGGTTAAGGGTCTTGCTCAATGTCCTAACAGTGAAATCAGTCTGCCGATAGTGATTTGAACCAGTCGCAGCCCCAATGAGGCCAAGTCCTACACCGTCTGTGGAATCACTCAGCTTCAGTGATCCATCCATCACCACGAAACTCCAACGCAGGGTCACAGTGAGCCTGAATCCTACCCAGGAAACATGATAGGGGGAAACAGCGATGACCCACATGGGAAGCCAGCCCACCCAATGCACTCCAACCCAGGGGCAGAATCAGTAACCCTAAAGACCTGGAGCCATAGTTCTATTCACTGAGATACTACCTTGCCGCCACCCCCACCCCCTGCAGGGACTGCAGGGAAAACCTGGGGAGGGAATCAAACCCACACTGCTGAGGGTGTGAGGACACGGCGCTAACCACTGAGCCACGATAAAATACAATGAATATTCAAATCTATTTACCATTAAATTATGCTCAGTTGGCAGCTCCACAAACTACATTCACAAACAACATACAATCTTAGCAAATCGCCAGCCAACCCTGAATAAAATAATGCATTTTAACAGGGATCCTAAAATTTCAAACAATCCAAGTGTGTGACCCACCCATAGGTCAGTGACATTTTCAAAACCGTTTCAATATAGTTCAAAATCACCTCTAATCTTTATACATTCAGGAAAATGCCTTTGTGAAAAAGTGTTAGTTATTTAATATATTTAAAGGTGTACTTTGTCAAAACTTTAAAATGCTTACCAAGAGATTTCAAAAAAATATGCCAAATATGTTTAAGCTATTTTTATCATTTTACAAACAATTATCTTCATTACAGTCAACTCTGAATAAAAAAATGCATTTTAATCACTCAATCTAGTATTATAATATTTACACAATAATGAAAATTAGTCAAGAAAGTCATGTGAGATTAATGCCTTTAAACAATATTTAGCCATTTTTATGCAAAAATATTAAATTAACTTACGGAAACAAAAAGCTAGGCATCACATCATTAACCCCCATATGCCAAAAAAGTTAAACAAAGTTTGAAAAATAATTCAAATTTAAGCCTAACTGGAGAGAGCGACTTATTTTAATCATGGGCAAAGTAAAGGCAAGGCATGAAGATTAAATCCAGCATGGGGGAGTCTCCATGTCTCACCTAGAGAGCCCTGGAGGTACATGCCCAGCCTCTTTTCAAGGCTTCACCCTACAGCCCAGACACTGGCCAACAGAGAGCCTCTTTGTGTTTCCCCATCACATCCTCCGCCTGCATAACACGCTAAAACAAACTCATAAATGCAGGAATTCACATTTGTTTCCAGCGGCTTAACGACACCAACACAGGCCTAATTTCGCAACTATGTACGAAATGCCAAAGGTTCACAGATATTTAAAGGTGTAAAAATATTCAGACTAGAGCTTGGGCTAGTGCACTGAGTGGAATAAAGACACCTGGTTTGCTCAGTGGGGTTTGCGTGGTTTCGGACATTTGTCATTTGAGATGACAAACCAAAGGTCAACCGAATATAAGGCAGCAAAGGTACGTTTTACCTGGAAATGACCTGTGCATGACAGCTAAGAGTTTAAACAAGGCAGAAGCTTCACACTGTTGGCTTTACATCAACAAACCAGAAAGCAGCAATTACACTAATGTGCCCTAACAGGTGGAAAATGTTTAATTTCCTCATTTTCATGGTTTTTCTTAAATCAACCAGTCACTTAAGAGGTAGGAACTGAATGCTTAACATTAACTCAAGCTAATGGGAATATATTGTATACAGACATTTATGTTTTGCTGCAGCACAATCTATCACGTAAAAAGCTATATATCAACTCAGTTACACCCAATTAATTTTTTTTTTTTTTAATCAGAATCAGAATTCTGTAATGTTATTGCATGATTGTACATACAAGCAAAAACTGTTTAGCTCACTCAAAATAGCAGCATTAGTAAACAACAACAAAGACACACGTCAAAGGGTAGAAACGGAAACAAATGAACTATGGTTCCCAGCAGAGGGGGAATGTGAACACAACAACACATGAACAGGCAAAAACACATCCATCCATCTATCCATTTTCCAACCCGCTTATCCTACTGGGTCACAGGGGGTCCGGAGCCTATCCCAAAAGCAATGGGCATGAGGCAGGGAACAACCCTGGACAGGGGGCCAGCCCATCGCAGGACACACACCAGTCACTCACACATGCACACCTATGGGCAATTTAGCAACTCCAATCAGCCTCAGCATGTCTTTGGACTGTGGAGGGAAACCAGAGTCCCCGGAGGAAACCCCACGACGACACGGGGAGAACATGCAAACTCCTGGCAAAAACACAATTATGCTGAATTCAACAGCAGCATAAAGCATGATGAAGGACTAGTTACTCCTCTTGAAATATTTGATGAGACTTAAAGGGTATACTGAATTAAAGGGTATGTCCAATGCAATTTTAACAGCTTCCTGTGGCCATTACCAAACACTAGCTATAAATCAACACGCAAATATAATGTGGAAAAAAAATCACTGAAAGCACATTCCACATGAGAATTTCACCAGCTTCTTAGTGGGTAACCAGCCCACCAGGAACTCACTTCACTAAGCAGACCTGTGAATGCTTTACTTGTCAGCTAGGAAACAGATATGTCCTACTAATATACTGATGGCTTTCAGGGTAATGAAAATATTTTTAAATAAAGCACCACATAGATTTTTACACCAACTAACATTTTTGCTTATTTTATGGACCAAGGAATCACAGAGAAGCTATATAAGCTGTATTTGACTAGCATACACCAGCTACCCATGTAGTCATCTAAAGCACAGCTTCCTGTCACACAACCCCTGACATAAATAATGAAAACCACCACACTTATAGGATGTTCACCCATCTTTTTTTTTACTTCATAGCAAATAAACAAATCACAGCTAAGACGCAAAACAATTTTTGACTAATAGCTGAACATACTGGCTTTGAGAAACAGACCTCAAATTCAGTTACAGTATTTTAATTAATATATAGATAATATTATATATATAATATATATAATATATAATATATATTTTTGTCCGGATAGAGTAGTAGAAGAAGAAAATAAGGAATCATTCAATGTTGCGGGAGAAAAAGATGGAATCATCAACTTAACTGATTTTTTTTTTTTTTTTTTTTTAATCACAATTAGTACTTTGTTGCTCCTACTTGGGCTTTCATTACAGCCTGAATTGTTTGATGCATGGGCTTCACTAATGAAAAACAAGTTTCCCAAATAGTAGCTCACAGATCAGCTTTGCAGGATGCAGCATTGTTGTGGACCTTTTTTTTTTTTAATGTCCACCATTAATTTTCAGTCGGACTGAAATCCGCACTGTTTGCTGGCCATGTGATTGAGTTGATATGTCTTTCCAAAAGAAAACCTTTGGCACACTTTGCTCTGTGACAAGATGCATTACCATCCGGAAAAATGACTCCGTCGTCATAAAACCTATTTTCTATCGGTGGAATAATGAAAGTGTCCAAGATTTCAATGTACACCTGCGCATTGACTGATGAGGTAATGACTGCCATCTGTCCTGGCCATTTATCTGACATGGAAGCCCAAGTCATAAATGACTGAAGAAATTTGCTTATTTCATCAGCCAGCCATCTTTATACGTTATTAGAACGGCATCAGACAAAAGTTACAGCATCCGCTCCTTGGTCATTGCAGATTTGCGATTGATCACTGAATATCACTTTCATCCAATCATCGACACTCCATGATTGCTTCATGATTCCACTATAACTTTGTTTTCTTCTATTTAGGTGTTAGTTCTGGATTTTCTACTTGTAAATCCCATTTCATTCAGCTGATTTTTACAGTTCTGTCACAAACATTGCCCATTTCTGTCAGTAGATAACCAGGCAAGTGACCCCACCGTCTGATCTTACACAAAGGTAAGCTTGGAGGGACTTCCATCCCCAAAAGATCCACACATGGTACAAGGCCTGCGTCTGTAAAATTTTAAATGCCATGACACAGGTTGGGTTTACAAAGCACCACCCAGTCAGCTTACCATTACCCTCCTTAGAGCCTTAAACCTAAATATACAAATACACAAGTTCTGCAATCCACCAACGAGTCTGAGCCGTACAAGTTAACAAGACAGCATCCAAATGAGTTTACTGGTGAAATTCTAAAACATCATATTCCCAGTTACATTTGTTGATCTGGGTTCTTGCGTCAATGGACACGCTGCTTTAATTCTTTCCCACCTCCAAACCACCCAATCTCTAGATATTGAAGATTCATAGCAATATTCATGATTTTAAAAAAATGACAAAAACGTACTTATTAAAGTATTTATCCAATATGTGAAGGTTGTTTCAAATAATTTGAAAAGGAATTCGTTTAAATTCAATAGCTTTCACATGTAAAGTTCTTTTAATATATGCAATTATGGCATAAGATGTAATGCAGAAAACACGCTAAATAAATGGAGTAGACCGAGGATCTTTTACAGGTTAATTAAAGAGGCTTCTTGGTAATCCAAAAGCTCGTTGACATTTGACCACATTCAATAACAAGACTATCTTTAACAGGAAAAAAAACAACATCGTGAAAAGCACATTCTAGTATAGAGCAAGTCTGGATCAGCGTGTTTAACAAGTTCATTGTGATTACTTAAGATGCTGGTAAAATACAGCCGGACAAAAGCCAGCCTAAAACCGGTATGAAACTGCCCCCATTTACAACGAACACGTCCACTTTCTGGAGAGGAGCTTAACACACCGGTGAGACGAGCTTCTTCAGAGTTATACAGCCCGAACCGCATCTGTTTTCACGCTGCCGCGTGTCACCACAATAAATGAAATGAATGAATACTGGCTTATATCCTGTAGGACTTTTCCATACTTAGTCACTCACTTCATCTTTCTATTAACTCTATAAGCTTCTTTGCAACGTATTTATAACCCCAGAGCTGTTTGTACATCTGGTTATCTCATTATTATTTATACGTCTATATGTTTATTAATTAATAGCACATTTAACTTCTTCAATCTCTATTTTATTATTTTTTTTATTTGTTTTTGTACTTTTCGTCTTGATTGTATGTTTAACTTCATGCCAGCACCTGCACCAAAACAAATTATTTGTACTTTTTTGAGCATTGCGAATAAACTACTTCTGATATCCCCTCTGACAGGTACCCCACTTGTCAACCACCCATACTGACGGCCCGTTGCCCCCTGGGCTCCTACCTCTGCTGAAAAGGCGGCATTTCTCTCCACTAGTACTGCT
The DNA here is from genome assembly GCA_026781145.1 of Hippopotamyrus pictus. Classification (NCBI taxonomy): domain Eukaryota; kingdom Metazoa; phylum Chordata; class Actinopteri; order Osteoglossiformes; family Mormyridae; genus Hippopotamyrus; species Hippopotamyrus pictus. The sequence goes on from JAODLC010000043.1 coordinate 15,871,383, forward strand.
GCCAACTCCGCCTGCGGAACCCAGAGTACCTGGCCGCTTCACAGCCCGGGAGCGCGTCCCGACCGCCGGCTACGCGCAAACACGGACACGGAGGCGGCGCTAACGCGCTTTTTACACACTAATAGCATGCGTTAACGTCCAGTAGCGGCGTCTTCACGGACAGGTTTCCCAGCCCCCACTACAAGTTATCAATTGCCTATATGTATGTTTCCCACCTCCCGGCCAAGAGCCACCTCCTTCCGCGTAGACTTGGAGAAGGAGCGGCCGCCAGCGCACCAGAGACGCCGGGAAAAAAAGAGACGACGGGCATCGCAGCGCCACCGTCAGGCCGGGAGGAATTTCGCGCACCGCGAATACTTCGTCCTATCAACTTTAAACACTCCGGCAATCGTTTCGAACAATTCGAATGTGCATCAATAATGCGAAATATACCAGAAATGGGTAGGTGCTCATTATCACATCGCTGTCATCATTGTAGGAAAAATCCATCCCTGTACTATATATAAAACTCGTTTGTGATGTAACGGTTTGCATATTATGTGAAATCATTGAAGTAATACAATCACCGGGGCGACAGGGCTATGGGAACTGGTGTAAATGCACAGCTATGCCTTCACTGTCGGAAAAAAATCGCGTGTAGTGTGTTATTCTGGTGTCACTGATCGCCTCTACAGCTTGTGGTAGGATTGCCACCTATCCTGTGTTTCCTGGGATTATGCAAACTGTCCTGGAAAATTAATATTCTTTCCCTGGACTCAAACTGTCCTGATCTTTTTTTTTGTGAATATGTACATCTAATTTATAATTTGATAGTTCCAAATAAAACCTCACTTGATTTTCATTTTTCTTCCAGGTCATCTTTATATATCCAATCCTGTGTCCGTAAATGGATTAAACAGCGACGATTACCCTTGTTTATACTTCTACTTGATTGGTAGCAGAAATACGAAGCTTTACCTTATTACCTAGCAACTGCGCGTTCTGTCGGTCTGCCGAGCGCTATCCACGTCAAAGAAAAAGCGATTTTCAACGTACAACTCAGAGGAAACTTTTCTGAATGGATAAGGCACAACCAAATAAGTTAGGGGATATTGCACAAAGCAGAATTTCCCAGTTAGCTGGATAACTTAAGCCAAACGTGAAAATCGTCCAATAGGAGGGGAGGTAAACGACATTTTATTTGGCTTAAGTTATCTGTCTAATGAAAATAGACTGCTTTGTGGAATACCCCCCACCCCCCTATTCGTTCTCCGCCACTCGTGATGTGTGTCCACCCAAAATTTCAGTAAAATATGAAGGAAAAGCAGCGCTAGAAAATTCATGCAATAACACCCCTCCAAATCATTGAATTCCATCAGGTGTTCCAATCCCTTCCATAGCCAAGGGTGTATAAAATCAAGCAGCTAGGCATGCAGACTGCTTCTACAAACATTTGTGAAAGAATGGGTCGCTCTCATGGAGCTCAGTGTGATCAGTGTGATCAGTATCAAGTGTGATACTGTGATAGGATCCCACCTGTGCAATAAGTCAATTCGTGAAATTTCCTCCCTACTAAATATTCCACAGTCCACTGATAGTGGTATAATGACAAAGTGGAAACAAATTGGGGACAACAGCAACTCAGCCATGAAATGGTAGAAATGTAAAATCACAGAGCGGGGACAACGCACGCTGAGGCGCACAGTCTGCAGAAGTCGCCAACTGTCTGCAGAGTCAATATCTAGACCTCCAAACTTCGTGTGGCCTTCAGATTAGCTCAAGAACAGTGTGTCGAGAACTTCATGGAATGGGTTTCCATGGCTGAGCAGCTGCATCCAAGTCTTACATCACCAAGTGCAATGCAAAGCGTCGGATGCAGTGGTGTAAAGTGGTGTTCTCTGGAGTGACGCATCACACTTCTCTGTCTGGCAATCCGATGGACAAGTCTGGGTTTGCCAGTTGCCAGGAGAACAATACTTGCTTGACTGCATTGTGCCAAGTGTAAAGTTTGGTAGAGGGGTGATTATGGTGTGAGGTTGTTTTTCAGGGGTTGGGCAAAGGAAATCTTAATGTTGCAGCAATCAAAGCCATTTTGGACAATTTCATGCTCCCAACTTTGTGGGAACAGTTTGGGGATGGCCCCTTCCTGTTCCAACATGACTGCGAAAGAGTGCACAAAGCAAGGTCCATAAGGACATAGATGAGCAAGTCTGATGTGGAGGAACTTGACCGGCCTGCACAGAGCCCGGACTTCAACCCGATAGAACACCTTTGGGATGAATTAGAGCGGAGACTGCGAGCCAGGCCTTCTCTTCCAACATCAGTGCCTGACCTCACAAATGCTCTCCAGAAAGAATTGTTAAACATTCCCATAAACACACTGCTAAACCTTGTGGACAGCCTTCCCAGAAGAGCTGAAGCTGTTATAGCTGCAAACGGTGGCCAACTCCATACTAAAGCCTATGTATTAAGAATGGGATGTCATTAAAGTTAATTTTCATTGCTAAAGGGAGTATACCTACAGAGAAATTATTACAAAGTTTTATAATAAATTATTAGACAATATATATTTACTCAATAAAGCAAAAAAAATGGACAGTGTCCAGAATGAGTGCAACTGCATCTGCATCAAGACAAATATAAGAGAGGCAATACAGATTCCTGTCTCTAAGAACATGGTATTTCTGCAAAAATGGTTTAACCGTG
>JAODLC010000043.1:15886472-15898521 GCA_026781145.1 Hippopotamyrus pictus
GGGGGGGGGGGGGGGGGGGGGCATGCCACTCACTGCAACAGTACGGTATTCTGTAAATTTGAGTTTCAACAAAAGTGATTTAAAGTTTGCACTGCTTGCTAAGTCGCATGCGAATTCCTGCAGCTGAAATCCGACCGGCAAACACAAACTGAAAACAGCCCGATCGGTTTTCAGCGCGCTGCTTCGCCTCTCACGAGCTTCTCACTCCCTAACTAGCACACGATTACCCTCCGCGAGCGTTTGTCAGCGCTGATCCGTGTTCGGATTATGTATACATTTAAGAGTAACAAGTACAATTCTTAACATCTACAATATAGTCACTGTAGGAAATAAAACCCATTTTACGGCGAATATTAAAATACGCGACTACAGTCCAGTTTTAGGAATCAAGCAACATGACCCCAAAAACAGTAAAAGGAACGCTGCAAACATTTCAGAATAATCGGGTCACGAGGAAAATTGTATTGGTTTACTACGAGCACTGTATAAATGCTAGTCACTCGGGTTGCAGTGTTTGAACAATATGCAGGTTCTAAACCCTCAAGAATTTGACGTTAGAGTTTTTCAAGAAACAGATAGCCACCCAATGACGATTATAGGGGTGAAGTTGCATTTAGCATTTAAGGTTCACCGTACAGATCCTATTGACTAAGATTAACTTTATTGTAAACACGTATAGGAACAGTAAATCTGGACAATTCGCCACTGAATGCTGTCCTACACAAATTCATTTATACCACCCCCAATTTTATACTTTATTATACGTATATGCCTGGCACAAGCTGTCAAACGAATGGGATTAATACAGATGTGCGCATTATTTATTTCACCACAAATTGGTGATGTGCAAATGACTGGAGAAGGACACGTACGTGTCTCCGTCGTCGGTGATGATAGTGAGGGGGCTGAACTCCTCTTCGGCGCCCTCCGTGATCTCCAGCACCTCTCCGCCCGGCTGCTCTGAAATGCTATAACCCTGCATCATGCCGGTGATACTTTCCACCGACACCGACATCGAGGAGCTGTAGGCAGAGTCCAGACGGTCCTCCGGTACACTGTACAGCTTGTCCTTCATATCGGCGTCCTGCTCCGGGTTCGATCGCAGCGGCTGATCATCCTTATTGATGGATCGGAGCAGGTCGATGCCCGAATCCATCCGGGCGTCTTCCTGGTGGTCCAGCTTGACCGCTTCGTCGTCGGTGCTCGCCATGGCGGCGTCCGGGTCAGCTTCGTGCTCTTTAACGTTAACTGCGGCGGCCTAATCTGCTTTAATCCCGTCCACAGAAATGATAGTTTTTTTACACACCTGGAATACGGCTTTTCCTTTCTGAAACTAGCTGCTTGGATCACTACCTTTCATGCCACCCAAAGCCTCTCTCTCCGCTCTTAGAAGCTACATTAAAATAAAGTTACTCAGCTTGGTGCCTGGGTTTTTTTTTTTTTATTCCTCTTTTCCCTACTTTCACGTAGAAGGAGCCCCCGACGACTGCATATGCTACACACTGATCAAGCCCCTCGGAATCAGACCGAGGGCACGGAGCCCGTGCCTAACATCCCGGCCCCGTCCGCGGCTGTGCGCGTCTGAGCTCGACCGGACGCTTCTAACGAAAGCCGCTGCCGGGGAATCCCCGAAGGGAGTGGCGTGCGGTCACATTACACGCCGAGCATATATCCGGAGTCTCCCTAGCTGTGCTGGATTGCTGGCGTCTTTTTCTCCATCGTGAAGGCCCCACGCTGTGGGCCAAACAACTACTTTTCCACCAAGAAGCCCCTGAAAATCCACCAACCACTTTACGCTGGGAAATTCAAAGCGTGCCGTGTCAGTTTCTCTTTACGGCCTCTCTGTACTACATCTAGCTGTTTTCCGAAACAATACGTAGTGCATTTATCTCCGCGCATTAAACGCGTTGCACAGGCGAAAAACAACACGCTTCCGGACTTGTGCGCACCTTCAGGGGGCCGCTGCGCATGCAGACTAATAAATATAAGAGGATAACACTAGACTGGGACAAGAACTCAAAGCGTTGGCGATAAAGCGTTTGGAAGTGTACCCTTCATGCGACCTATCTGCAGAATAATTTTCATTTATGTTTAATGCGTTGTAACTGTCAACAACCTAAGTAAGACGTACTTAATATACGCACACGACATTTTTAAACAAGTTTAAACTGAGGTGCCCAGATAATCCAGGTCAAGGAGGATACACTCACCTTGGACAGGATTTGCAAACTGTCATTTCAATTAAAAGGACTTGGATTTCACGTATATGCACTGAATTCTTGCTGTGTGCTAATTTGGCTCTTATGCATTGATTATGCATGTCACTAATATTAAAGTGATACAGCTGGATCAATCAAGGAAGCAAACCAAACAACGCACAAGAGCCAAACTATTTAGCCAAGCACCGCAGCCTTCCAACATTAAACTAGTTTGTAAAACCAGTGGCCTGTACTACGAGGCGGGGTTTCTGGCTTATCGGGGTAACTTGTCCCATTTAAGGTACCACAGTTTAAATGGACTTCATATTAGTTCACTTACATTTTGCCCAGGCTACCTTAAATCCGACAAGTTACCCCGATAAGCCATTAACCCCGTTTCGTAGTACAGGCCACAGAAGTAGCTCAAAGTGCCTTCCCTGGCATGGTGTATCTGGTCACATACAATCAAGTTTAAGAATGCTACACATATTTAAAGAAAAAAAAAAAAAACGCAAATTACGAAATTATTCTGATCACACAATTTGATCCTGAGTTAAAAACCAATTCCTGTAGCAGTATCAAAAAGAGGCAGAAGGAATAAATAGAGGCAAGCAGATTGCGTAGGTTGGGGAAAAAATCTCTTTTACTAATGTGATTAAAAAAAAAAAAAAAAAAGTATTCACACCTTTATCTTTCTGCTGGCTTAGTCACAGGCTGAAAACCTCACACCGATCACAGTCAGCTCGTGGCTTGGACACTTATTAGATGGGCGGTTTCCGCATGGAATGACGGGAAGGGGGGCAGGTCAGGCTTATCCAACCTCCTAACGCCATGCGGTACAATATTAAAACCATGTTCTGGTCGTTTCCTCACGACGTCTAAAAATGTTACGTGACAGTATTGCGTAATACCTTCATTTATCTTTTGTACTGTCGACACACGTCTAACAGATGCTGCAGGATTATGAAGCACTGGAACACAGAGACTACCAGGAATGCTCCTCCAAAACCGATACCCTTATCAATGTTACGGGTTACCCCTACATTTATACACTTTGCCATAGCTACTATCTCTTCCGCCCCAAACATTCCCAGGATCACCAAACGGCAGGTCAGGTTGAGGACAGATGCAAGGCTGTAAAACAGAGCAGCCGGCCAGATTAATAACCTGTCTCTCCTGACAATATCATTCCTAAAAGTCCCTTCACCAACCTGCAAAAAAGTGGCATCGTGCCTAAATTCTAAAGCGGTAGGAGATGGATGGATGATGCTGCTGTTCATTTTTGTACTGTAATGCAACAGTATAATTTATATTTGTTTAGCAGATGATTTTATCCAAGGCAGCATACGGAAAGCCAGGGGTTCCCAAAGCGGAGGTCGTGAAATGATTGCCAGGGTATGTTACTGCAAATTTAAAACTGAAAGGCAACCTTGCCAGGGGACCCCGCCCCCAAAAATTGGTGGTTGCGAGTATCTGACATTTATTTTGGGTATTTTCCGCTGAAAGGTTTGAGTACGCATGCAGTAGAAGTTTACCCGCCCGTGGAGCAATTTGGGGTTAAGGGTCCCAAAGGTGAAGCCTCTTTGGCAACCACATCATTTGAAGCAACGATCCTCTGATCACTACGATAGCGTCCTAACCCAGTGAGTAAAACGCCACGCCTAAATAGAAAGTAACCGACGAGGATGGGATTCGAACCCACGCGTGCAGAGCACAATGGATTAGCAGTCCATCGCCTTAACCACTCGGCCACCTCGTCTGACTACGAAGAAGGGACACCATGCAACCACATAAAGTTATCTACTCTATCAGACGGTCGTTGTAAGAATACCGCGTAGGTATAACGCGTCTCTGCATATAGCTACTCGTGAAATATTTTTACGGATTTTAATTTTAGGTATTATGGCCATCTAGTGGTCAAATATAAAAATCAAGTGTTTCCCCTCGCTGAGAAGAACAGCAAACTGAAGTGGCTTGCCTGGGCACTTATCTACTGATCTGGTAAACAAAGGACCCAGGAGGGAAAAAATGAATAGAATTAACAGCCGCTGGCTCATCAGGACTTTGGCGGACAAGGAGAATGACTGGGATTCGGGTCAATATCAGCGTTACTTGTAAGGAAAAAAAACAATTCATTTGTCACATATTGCCACTAACCACCCGGTACATTTTTTTTTAAAATATGATTGTTAGCCAGACGAGATGATAATTGAAGTGGCTATAGCTTAAACAGAATAGGCCTACGACTTCATAGTCATGTTTACAGGTTACATTATTTGATATATGGAAAAAATCAAGAAATAAATGGCATCTCCGCTTTCACTATTTCTTCGAACACACAAATTTAACATTGTACGACATTTAAAAAGGAATAACTGTACCACGTGTCACTTTAAAAGGGACGATAGTTAATATCCTGCCCTTTCCGCGTTCCCTGATGCTACCGGACCTTTTAATCTTGTGTTAAGGTTCCGCAGAGTGCATCAAAACCATGACAGACAATAACTGCATTAAAACACTTCCTTTCATGCCTCCGACCACCCGAAACTTTATCGATCGATATTCGTTGTTGCCAGTCTCCATTGGTCAGTGTATTGGGCTGTATTAACAACTGGGTTGAATTATTATTATTGTTATTATTACTGTTAAATATCCACACGGGGGCGCCTATTTCCCACTAATATACATGTCAGTTTCCGCCTGACTTACAGTAATGTATACTTGCCGATGGCAAATCGACGATGTTAAGATGCAGAAAGGTGGCACGACAGCAGCCTCTGGATAAGATACTGCTTTACTGATGAACTTTGGCTATTATTCATATTAGGTGAATCGACGAAATTAGGTGGTTATGGGTGGACGGTGTTCCCAATATCTAACTATAGAATTCCTCAAGCAGTGTAATGTAATTGTTCGCTTGATAGAATATGTCACATTAACGATTTGGTTATTACTTTATTATAGGATTATTGGATTCCAGAAGAAGATGTCACTGAAAATACATTTATGAATTTATCTGCCTGGCAGTGAGAGCCAACCGCTATGTGTCGTAATAGCTCTTAAATCGTCCGCTTTGAATAAGGAGTGTTCATCAACTATAAATAAATCGTTCGAGGAGCATTGGATTATGTCCACAATTAACTCTTAACAATCAGCATATTTAAATTCGGTAAATGGTCCAATGAGTCATTTAAGACTTTAATACTTGAGTAAATGCGTCCTTACGTGCACAATCCTTATTTGCCTAAATTAATTTAAGTCTGTGTGAAATATTGGCCCAGACATCAGTAATTTATTTTCAATCGTCGCTTCATCTCACACAAATGACGCTGTTAGCTATTTACCAAATTTACTTTACACATGTGTGCCTGTGATCAGATTGGCCACCTGCTTCGTTCTTCTTCTACCCTACGGTGTGAAAATGTCTTTCATTTAAAAACACGAAAGCATTTATCCTTTTGGCAATTTCACGTCGACTGTGAGCTCAGGTGTGTTTGCACCAACTTCCTATCTTAACCAAGCATTTTGGAGCCCATCCCACTGCAGTCTCCCTGCCACCATGGTATCAAGTTCACATCCTTCCCGACAAAAATAGCCGATGCAAATCAGTCGTTTGAAACTGGAGAATTTATTTGCAAAACCACTAGGACAGATAAAATGTGCCATTGACCAAAAATTTTGCTCATACCCGTGAATTGACGTTAAATCAATCAAGTAATTAATTATTTCTGCGTTTTACGCAAAATAATCCACTATACATTTATTATAGTCGTTTTTAAAGCATGGTTGTATTGATGAGGTTTTGTTTACAGCTCTCACTCTCTCTTACAAGCCTTTTTACTGTACTGGCATCACTAAACGTTGCTGTACTCATATTCCCGGCTGCGTTGAGAAGGCGCACAGACAAGGTCATGCACCCCTCCCAGCGGAGATGAGGAGGACGGAGAAACATCTCACATAAGCCCTGTGGAGGCTGTTACCTGCAGAGGATTACAATACCCGCGCCATGCCTGATAAGTGAATGGATCTAAAATCGTATCCTTTCCACCTCGACGGGCAGGGTGTATAAACGGCGCTACTGTCCCACGTCGTCAGTCATTACATCATAAATCATTGATGACTTTTCCGTGCAGGCTGTGGCTGAGGGTGTTTTTTATGATCGTTTTCATAGTCGATGGGTAAAGACTGCTGAGACGCCAGCGCCCTCCCTGATGGTCCATGTCGACAACCATTTTCTTTCCAGCGACTCGCACCGTAAAGTCGTGCAGGATGTTTGGACCGAGTGCATTTTTCGGGTTTGCATTTAAGTCACACGTAGCCATGCAGCAAATTCAGATCGACCCAGAGACACCGGAGAGCAGCCGGATCCTGACGAGCCGTCGACCGGCTACGTTTGAGCGCTTGTGGTTTGCTTAGGGGAGGGCTGGCTTGGATGATGACCGGCGTGTTTTTGTTATGTTGCGATTTGGACCTGGTTCCTCTTGAGGTGATCCATGCCCCATCGTTTCCAGCGCCATCACCATGTCCCCAGCGTCTGCTGCAACAGCTAGTGAAAGCAGCACCACCACGGTTCCCGAGGAGGATGCGGACAGCCCCCGGGAGGAGGTAAGAGCAGACTCCGCACCTACAGCCCTGCGTCCCATTTCCTACCGGGCGACGCATAAAGCCTCAAGTTGAAACAGAAACTGGAAGCTACCCTAAGCCCACAATCACACACTTAAACGTTAATCGTTAAATCTAATGAGTGATCAATCAAGCTCTGCATGTGCGTGTTCTCTGTAGTGAGAACCCTGTCGGCACTGTGTTAATCATAGGGCATGGGCAAGGTAAACAAAGGTTGTGAGATGCCGTGGAAGTACGTGCGTGTGAGACGATGTTAAGTGGTTTACAATTTCTCGGGCTAAAGTCAGTGAAATGCATGATTCTGAATACGCTGCTTCTTCTGAAAAGAGTAAGGGACAGCCTAATAACGATATTAATGTGAGCAATACCGCTGGATCTTAACGTGGTTCGTCGTTAATCGGAATATGAGAGATGAAAATTGTGCTTCAGTGCAAAATCGGACTCTTTATTACTGCATTTCATTAGTTGTTATTTAAGTGGAAAGCTATAGGTTTTGCCTTGCAAAACGTCCCGTAATATAAGAATGTTGTTTATCACATATGTCACTTATCTCACCGTTAGAGGTGTGCGGCACGGCGAACAGTCTTTCACATATTCAACATATTCAAATGTGACAGGTGACACAGACAGACAAAAATGTCCTGCCGGGCATCTGCATGTCAAACACAGGGCACCGTACATCTGTCCGGGCAGGTAACAAAAGCTCGTCATTTAAAAAAAAAAAAAAAAACCTGTCTGGAATTTCAACATCTAAATCATAACATTCATGTATACGATAAATGCTGGATATTAAGCACTCAAAATAAATTAAGTTAGGAATCCATCGTATAGTTACAATGATCTGGCAACTGCACTAAATTGCATAATTTTATCAAAACATTTTACCTGGCCCTGTATCTAAATGGGTAAGAAATCCAAATTATAGCATTTTGTCATGGGTAGACCACGAAATCCAGCATGTTGCCAGAAAATAGCACAAAGACTCCTAAAATAGCGCAACGACGTCCCCTCCTCTGGAGGTGAGGCAGGCTGATAACTGCATGGAGATCTGGTATTATTCAACATTTCAGCCACGGGGAACTGTACATTAGGGTGTAAAAATCATAAAGTGGACTTTCCCCACTCCGTTCCTTGATTACAGCTTTTTCAGGTTAACGCCGAGGAGGTTGTCTGTGAAAGACTGCACACATGCCAATACGAATGCTTGTTCACCGTCATCAAATAAGATCGTTGATACCATTTCCAGAGGCTAATAACGTCGCCTTGTGTCACATGCGAAGCACGTGTTCTGCTCTGAACACGCATATCACATACGTATAACATGCCTTTCAATAGCCCATAACAATTTACACTCAAGGGAAATCTACGGTACATTTATCATTAAGCGCATACTTTATTACATTTTTATGATAATGATGATTACAAAATGACAATTAATTATGCAGCCTCTATATTTTTTCATTTGGGTGTTTCAACAAAAAGACGACCTAATCTATATATCACATTGTTTACGGTTTCATTTTAATAATTTTTATTTCAAAATATTTTAAAAATTATATTTAAAAAAAATAATATCTTTAAGTGGGAACAGCAGGGTAGCTCTGGTTTTATGGGTTCGAATCCCGCCTCTGTTGTTTGTGTGTGGGATTGGCTTCCCCCCCCCCCCCCATGTTGTGCAGGTTTTCCCTGTGCGCTCTGGCTTCTTCCCAGACTTCAAAATCATGCAGTCAAGCTGATCAGTATCTCTGAATTACCCTTTAAGTGTGGCTGTGTGATTGCTCACTGCGAGACTGCCTTCCTGTCCAGGGTGTACCTCAGCCTCTGTACTGCCTGGAATAGGCTCCAGCAACCCCCCCCTCCCCCCCCCCTCCCCTCCCGGTTGGGAAATGGACGGATAATATTTAAGTCATTTCTCTTTTGGAACATCTGAGACCCCATGCTAATTAGGCTATTATGTAGTGAAGCCAAAACACAGCGTACACTGTTTAAAGGCTGCCCAGGCGTCTGTACTTTGAATTCCACTGACTGCATAAGATATTTAGTTTGTTAGCATAATAAACAAAATTAATTCCTTGGTACTGTCAGTATATATAAAAACTATTAAATTAAATTAAATTAAAGTCAAGGTACATGGAATCAGCAGAAAAACTCTGAATTAGGGAAGTTAACCTTTAGTTACTTTAGTGTGGAGCGACAGCCCTCCTGTTTTCCTTTTTTTGGTTCTATGGTTCATCAGATAGCCTTTGCACCATGTCCATCCCTGAAGTAATACTGTGTATGAAGGCAGTGGTTCCAGCAGTAGGCAGCTTTGGACAGACCAGGCCAGTAGCGAGACAAAAGCCCTCTATGCATACATTGCTTGGGGGGGGGGTGTCACATTTATCCTCCGTTCACAACATTGTTTCATTTTGTTCATGTTTTAGTCACTTTTTGCGACATTTTTGCAGTGGAGATTTCTTTTGGAGAGTTTGTATCTGCGATATGGCTTACGGGGCCATCGCAGTGCCTAGGCCTCCGGGCTGTGCCCTGCCCCCCCCCCCCAGGCCTGGGCCCCCAGCTGACTGCCGTATAACACACTCCGAACCGCACAGTCATTAAAGTACCCGTGGATCCATGTCAAGATTAAAGATCCAGCTCAATTCTCGCTTTATACTGGGAGTCGATTCTAATGGTCGTGGCCATGGAGCCTTAAGTAAGGAATTATGAATGAAATGTATATGAACAACAACAACAGTAATAATACCAGTAAGAACAGCCATTACAGTAACTATAAGAAATGATAATAGTGAAGTGATTAATTGTTGACATGCCACAATACACAACAATGAAACGCATCCTCTGCATTTAACCGACACGTGACATTGCTAAATAGCAGTGGGCAGCTAATTCAGCACCCAGGAACCAGTGCTGGGGAGAGAGGAGGGTTGCCTTGCTGATTGGGGCTTCAAACCAGCAACCTTTCAATCAAAAATGCCCTTCCCTAACCACTACTGCCCCATTCATATGGCCTTGTGACAAAAGGTGACCATACTGCCACCCCGATTTTTGGTGGTACTGCATCTCACATATGCGTAGCGTTAATTCCTCACGATGCATGGAATCAATGCATAAAACGCGTGGAGACCATGATACAAACGCATACACGCTGTGAGCACTGAGTATAAATAAGGCTGCATCATTTCACAGAGACCGATAGGATGATCAGTACTATAATAGTGATCAGTACTATTATTAAGATTATTTATGTTATTCTTATAACTATTTAAAAAGCAGTATGTCTTGTGCTTTTTCATCTGTACTTTGCTTAAAGACATCCCCTGGGTGTCTGCGTGCCACAGGGAGACAGACGTGCCATTTCCCACCGCGCCAGTGTTCATGTATAAGATATGAGGGGGCATTTTTAAAGTCAGATTAATGCTTAATATTTAATAGGAAGGAAGGAGCTGCCACGTTTGGCGCCTCACAGTGGCGGTCGCGTGCAAAGCCGCGGCCCTCGCTACGCTCTCCTAATTATTACTTAAGCTGCACGGTGACAGGAGGTGAAGGAGCAGTACAAAAATAACATCGAGGGCCTTCACTTACGGAAAGCGTTCAGCCGAAATATAATCATCATTTATAAAAGACGCAATATACAATTAAGAGGTAGACATTAATTAGCGACTGACAGTCCCCTTCCCCGAGGCAGCTGTTCTTTCAGCAGTAAGAGGGAATTGCACCTTCCCCATTACAACCTCAGCTTCTTCTGAATGACGCCGAGTCACATGACGCCATCAGTCATTTCTGCCCATTTGTGTTTCGCAAATTTCATCGCCAGGAACGCTTAAGATTCGCTTGGTTGCCGTACAGTCGAGATGAGCTAAACGAGCTGCCTGGGCTTCTTGCACCTCCGAATGACCACTAACACTCTCGTCTGCTGTCTGTTATGCCCCTTCCCCCCCTCCCCCCGCCCCTCGCTGAGCAGCAGCGGCCTCTGAAACAGTCCCTGAGCAAGGCGCTGTGCCGGGAGTCGCACTGGAAATGTCTGCTGCTCTCCATGCTCATGTACAGCTGCGTGGGAGCCATGACATGGTGTCACGTGACAAAGGTGACCCGGCTCACCTTTGACAGCGCCTACAAGGGCAAGTCCATGATGTACCACGACAGCCCCTGCTCCAACGGCTACATCTACATCCCGCTGGCCTTCCTGGTGATGCTCTACGTGGTCTACCTGGTGGAGTGCTGGCACTGCTACACCAGGAACGAGCTGCAGTACAAGGTGGACGTGTCGAGCGTGTGCGAGCGCATCCAGCGCATGCGGCAGGCCACACCCTGCATCTGGTGGAAGGCCATCAGCTACCACTATGTGCGACGGACGCGGCAGGTCACGCGCTACCGCAACGGTGACGCCTACACCACCACGCAGGTGTACCACGAGCGCGTCAACACCCACGTGGCCGAGGCCGAGTTTGATTACGGCAACTGCGGCGTCAAGGACATCTCCAAACAGCTGCTGGGCCTGGACGGCTTCCCCGTCACCAAGCTGCGCTTCACCAAGTGCTTCAGCTTCGCCAACGTTGAGTCGGAGAACTCGTACCTGACGCAGCGGGCCCGGTTCTTCACGGAGAACGAGGGCCTGGATGACTACATGGAGGCCCGGGAAGGCATGCACCTCAAGAATGTCGACTTCAAGGAGTACGTGCTGGCATTCTCGGACCCTGACCACCTGCCGTGGTACGTGTCGCACTGCGTGTTCTGGGCGGCCGCCTTCCTCACGCTCTCCTGGCCGCTGCGGGTGCTGACGGAGTACCGCACGGCCTACGTGCACTACCACGTGGAGAAGTTGTTCGGCTTCGACTACGTGCCCGCGACGCCGTCCGACGAGCGGCCCTTCTGCCGCCACATCCCCCGCGTCAATACGGTGGACAGCACCGAGCTGGAGTGGCACATCCGTTCCAACCAGCAGCTGGTGCCTAGCTACTCCGAGGCCATGCTCATGGACCTGGCGCAGCTGTCCAACTGCAACGGCTACACCGTCTGCGGCTACCGGCAGAACTGCCAGCGCTGCCACCGCGCCGTCAGCAGCTCCTCCATCTTCTCGCGAAGCGCGCTCAGCATCTGCCACGGCAGCCCGCGCCTGCCCTTCAGCGCCAGCCGCTTCTCGCTCGGCCGGCTCTACGGCTCGCGTCGCAGCTGCTTCTGGCGTAGCCAGAGTGGCAGCCTCAACGAGCAGGGCTGCCCTGCCGAGAGCA
>JAODLC010000043.1:15898621-15918432 GCA_026781145.1 Hippopotamyrus pictus
CAACGAGCAGGGCTGCCCCGCCGAGAGCAGCCGCTGCCTGTCGGGCCGGGCCGCCGGCGAGGAGAGCCCACCCGCTTACCAGGACGCGCTCTTCTTCCCCGTGCTTATCGTGCACCGTGACGAGGGCTGCCTGAACCACAACCACCGGTCGTTGCACCGCAATGGCTCCTGCGTGGAGACCTCCTTGTGAGGGTCAGGATTTCAGGAAGGAGCAGTATTAGGAGGGAGGGGACGTCAACCGGGAATGTCTCCTAGGGCACAAGGCATTCTGTTTGAGTCGAGCCTTCCCATCCTTGAGATGTTTTCCCGTAAGTGTCATCTTAGACGCCCGTGAGATGATTCAGCCTTTGGGGTCGCTCATAACCCACTCGATTATTGCTCATCCATGACTGTGTCCTCCCAGGATCGCTCTGTTTAACCAGGACCCAGACTGACAGCGAAGGACAGGCATCGGGTTTGATCTCACAATCCATTAAACAGAAACTAAACCTACTTGGGAAGGTAAAGGGTTAAACGGCAACATGAACTTGTGGAATTAAAGGCAATAATCTTTAAAAACAATGCACTGGAACAAAGATTAATTTAGGGATTCAGTCGCTGAATTGGACTCTTTTCTAATAAAGGTTCAGTGAGGGAATACAATGTTTACGGTCATCAACGAACATATTAACTGGGAATGACGTCAGAGGTCAAATTGGGCAGAGGTCTCCACTACAAAGGACTGCAACCGCACAGCTGTTTGTTCAGCACCGTAAGCATTGCACGGTCATGTGACCATGCTTTGGATCCTCACGTGTCCACAAGCTTGCACACTTTCTGCGATAACGCAGTGTCACAGACGAGCGTAAGAAGTCTACTGGGTGACGGTAATGATCATAACAGATGAATTAGCACAGCTAGCCAGGTTACATATCCTCCGTCCGGTTACCATGTAACATCTTGCCATCGGCTCCCCCTCTGCACAAAATCACACTTTAAGACTTTGGGTTCCTACGCCACTATTAGGTTTGCGTCTTTTTTTTTTTTTTAAAGTGTGTTGTTACTTGTGGAAGTTGTAGCCTCTTGCAGCTGTTGGCCCTTCGCTAAAGATTGCTTAGGAAGTGATCAGACCGTCCATGGTTACAACCTATTCAATGATCTGAAAAATAATCGACCTCTGGATATTTATAAAAAAGTTTCATATTTTGAACTTTTGAAATTAATTTTTTAGCAGATTTCAGACTATATTATGAAGTTGTTTTTGTAAATTGCTTCTGCTAACTAGTTATTTTCACCAATAGCAAAGCTGGTTTTGCGAGTGCTTTAAACAATGGTGGAATTTCCTTTTTTTTTCTTTTGTTGTGTCTTTGAATACCACCCTGGGTGTCTGTCAGTTTTTCGGGAACCTGTCTGGAGCCAATCACACCCCTCAATGTGATCATGTGATGCCACTTTCTGTTTTAAGGGCATACAGAGTCTAAAAGGTAACAGGAGACATCAAAAGTGTCGCACTAACTCCGGAAGTAACTGAACATAGGGAATGTAAAATATGAAGACATGCAGTCATGTTTCTTATCCTTCCTGCCCATCTATTTATAGCACTATGCTTGGTATGGTGAATTATTTAGTAAGGGACGCCAAAGGACACAAAAACTTCAAACAGAATTCCTGGTTATGCGGAATGTTTGCTTTCTCCATGAACACGGCCACTTCCATAAAGGAAGGCTCTGGCACGGGTCTTGATATATTTTAAAAAAGCCCTCTGACAATAACAAAGGTTTTTAGCAATGAATTACTAACAACAACAGCAACTGGTACGACAAATGTCAAGCTAATTAGTGGTTCAGTCCACAGCACTACAGGACTGATGTTTACAAACAGAGAAAGAATCCAAACGTTTGCTGTTCTTTTTAAAACTGTTTTCTGTCCTCAGACATGACATCCACCATCAACGCGATTAGCCAGGCTGTGTCGTGCGCTCGGCCCATTACAGAGCTTCATCCCTCCTTTTGTCTGCTTTCAGCTACCTCTTTTCAGTCACTGAAGTGCCTGGGGGCTCATCGAACGAATGCTCGGTTGCGAACGCATTTGACCAGCTTGTAGGTCAGCCGTACTGCAGTTAAATAAAAGCTTGGGTGTCATGGAGGAACTGAAAGTTTGATGCAGCCTAAAAATACAATCGACTGAATCAGTAAAAAAAGCAAACTTCCAAAATGTACCTTTCATATCAGTACCACTTGATGCCCATGTGCTTCCTATGTGGCCCGCCTTTGTCGCCTAATGAGTTGACAGCACTGCTTCATATATTTTTACTGAATGGTGAAAGACAACTTCGCCACTTTCCCACCTGGCAGAAGGCCTGTCGACTGTCATATCCACGAGTGTGTTGAATCGACACCCCCAAGCAGTGATTACTAGAAACTCACCCCCAGAAACATCTGGACATTCAATTTTAATTCATTTAGTTCCTTTAAAGCCAATAATTTTGGTAGCTGAATCCATGACCAATTCATACATTTCACTCCAACTAGAAAAGTATAAAGAAACTTCCATAACTCAGTTCTGTCACCTTACATACCCCGGTAACCTCAGGAATGAACCAGATCGTATAGGAATGTATAGATTTCAAAGGATTTTTAATAATTTATTTTCCTGACTGTTTTCCCTAACCTGACGAGTGTGTTCGTTATGAATTTCCCAGTGAATTCAGCTGTGTGTGTGACCTGTCTTTGAGTTTCTACACTTTGAGATATTTTCAAGTCCACTTTTCAGACTGATTAATAGAATATCTGAAGGTAAATACTGCTCCCCTCTTTTCCAGCGCTGTAATTGTGATGTGATCGTACAAACTATCAAAACCCACATCTACATGCATCTGAAACACATGAAAACGGTCAGTGAGAGGACTGAGGCACTCAGTACCTGGTCATTTTTTTTACGGTGCATAACTATGCAAGAGTCTCAGGAGTTCAGCCAAGAAACCACCTCACCCATCGAGTTCCTCACCCATCGAGTTCCTCACCCATCGAGTTCCTCACCCATCGAGTTCCTGCCCGACGGTCTTTTACGTTTACAGTGTATATGCTTCAGTCTGTCCTGTAACAGACTCTAATACCTTCTGAATAAATGACCTTTCGATTGACTTTTATGATGCAAAACTCAGGGGACCCAAAGCTCCTATGTTGCTGATATCATACCAATCAAACTACAGGAGGTCTAGAGCTTTCCGTGAGCTAAAGAATGTCACGCGCCGATCATGCAGAGTCATCGATTAACTACACGCCTTGGGCATATCAGACACACAAGTATGCTGATTTACCACTCACAGTTAGGAAACTGTGCAACCACTAAATGATATCCAATGAGAAAGATATAAAAAAGCCCCTCCCCCTATGGGGGGCAATAAATATTCCTCCCCCTGGAGGATGTAATATTACAGCCCCCTGGTCCTTGGTTCTTATTTATTTGAGTAAGCATTAGTAAAAGTGGTTTGTTTTTAATTGGGGTCCCAGGTTTAAGAAAAATGGCTCTAATGAAGTAGTTAATCCGAAACATCGAAATAAAATTATGTCCAAATGCCGCTTTAATTAAACGGAATTGAGAAAGTAACGAATAACAGTATATTTCACACATTTATCTAACGAGTGAAGAGGCTGAAAATGATGACTGTTAACACTCATGTTGCTGTCAGACGTTTGCAAAAACTAATTTCTTTGTGTTTTATATAATGCCGTGATGTGTGCATTATTAGGAAAAGCTGCGTTTTCCCCCTGTAAATAATCTGGGGATGCAGGAACAGATGGGGCAGCAGACTTTTTATGTGCTGGTGAACGTCTCACCTGCGGACTGGAATGCTGCCTTACTGAGGCGTGGGTATCTGGTTTATTCAAGCAGTTTGTATCCATGTACATCTGAAAAGTCTCCAAGAATTGTTCCAAAAAGAGAAAAGACTGTATGTGTACATAACATAATTCAGCTGTATACACCTGGTGCTTTATAATCTGAATATATATACACGGGACAGCACTGTTCGGTTTCAGCATTGCTTATCATGTTCCCATGAAGGTGCACTCTTCATACTCGCCGCAGGAGCAAACGGATTGTAAGAATGTTCGTGTTGCCCTGGGAACTTTTAACCACTATGATCAAATGTTGTACGGAGGGGATTGTGACCATGGAATGTTCTGGAATCATGTTATACGTGTTGTATGGAACAGATTGTGACCATGGAATGTTCTGGAATCATGTTGCACATGTTGTCCTGAGGAAACTATGAACATGGAATATTCTGGAACCACGTTGCGTGGAGGGGGATTGTGACCGTAGAATGTTATGGAACCATGTTGTACATGTTGTTCAGAGGGGAATGTGACTGTGGAATGTTCCAGAACCACACCTGCCACTCTGTAAACGTTATCCAGTTAGACAGTTGGGAGACCCTCACCTGAGAAGGGTCGGCCTGTGACTCTTAAATTACTTTAATAAACATGATCTCAGTGAACCGTGATAGGTTAGTCATATTCATAACAGTGTGTAAAAGTATAATTACATTCAACAAAATGCCACAATATCCAACTCAAGTTCTCCAAATACATTTTTGGTATAAGTGTACAGAAGATCAATGTTTTACCTGAAACTGCCAGAACATATTTTATACTCTGTAGATGAGGTGACTCACTAGTCTGGTGTGTAATGATCCTACAGTTATAAATGTAAAAGACTGGAAAACCTAATCTTTATGTATATTACCACTCTCACAATGTTGCCTTTATGTTGCATATATACAGTTACAAAGATTAAGAACCAAATCTGTGTACCAACATTACAAAAAGGTTGAATAAAACATCACGTTTTCAGGTGGAATGTGTCAAACGTATCGATTCACTGTCTTATGTTTTTGTTTTTGCATGTCCAGTTTTACTTGACAATGCCTTTGCCGATAGCACTTCCCGACGCATCTGATGTCTATTAACAGCTAATTTCCTTCATACAAACATTTACTGCTGTTAAAGACTTTAAATTGACAATTAATAAACCAGGAACCTCTGAAATTAGCTAAAGACATTATGCTAACATACAAATAACTGACAGTAATTAAGACATACTGTATGTAATAGCTAATGTACTTAGCAGATATAATGTGATATTTATCTTGTTCCATCCCAGCTTGGACACTTGTACTCTGTAGTCATTCACCTACATTTTACCGTGAGAATGAAAGATGTACAAAACCTATTGGTTCTGAGATAAAGGAACCTCAGCAGGGGTTCCTGGCAAGGCTGGACTCTGAAACCTCTTCATCCTGGTTCTCACCTGGTTTTCCTGCAGGATTTGTTTGATGTGACCCTCACTCTCCAGGCTGACCTCAGTCAGCCGAAGGTCACACGCCAAAACGGTGCCGTTACACAACAGGCCTTGCTCCAGGGCTTTCCCTCCCTCCTTAAAAACAAACCCACAAGAGACAACATACATCAGTGTCACTGAAGACTATAAACCTACAGCTTTGAACGAAACGAATCTATAAACAGTCTCAGCAGTCAGCTATATGAGAGACACAAATAACCATTTATTTTTATGCTATCCTTTGAAGCTGTGAAACGCTTGATACGGATACTTGTAAGGTAATAAAGAATTTGTACAATAACTCTTATTAATTACACAAAGGTTTCAGAGTCGCTGGGAGTCTATATTTAGTTGTCACAAAAATAAATGAAGAAATCTTTGAAAAACTAGCTAATAATTTACCCTTAACTGGCGTTCACAGCCAACAAGCTCTCAGGGGAAATCCACAAAATAGCAAAATAGTAAATGTGGATGCAGTTAATATGTCTCTTTGTGTCTGTCTGAATGAGATGTTCTGGGATGCTGATGTGGGGTCTTAATGGCAACTTGCTGTTTCACATTTTCCAGTGGGAACTTTCTGCACTCTCCACCCTCCTAACCAGAGAGTTACAGTCAATTTTCAGGTTTGAAAATCAGGGGGAATGGTCCTCAGTTTAGCAATGTTCAAATGTCAAAGCTTAATGCTCCGGCTGACACAGGGTTCTCAAAGCCCAGACCGCGTCCCAGATCTGGACCAAACTGCAAGTTAATCTGGACCCGGCCAATAATGCATCTTATGAATCAATATGGTTAACGTCAAAAGGCTTAACGTGGTTTGAAGTACAAAAATACAACGTAAAACCACTGAATTTCACACACGCTTAACTCCTCATTACACCCCTCCCTCCCCCATGACAAAGAGTTGAAACAATCAGCGAGCTTTAAAAAGTTCCTATTTTTTAAGTAAATTGAGGGTTATTGTTAATTTATTAGAGTTCATGAAATGCTGTTTTGTTATTGAAAATTGTGTTGGACAAAATCTGATGTAGTTCTTCGGTCATAAAGTTTGAGAATCTCTGATGCAGTGGATCTTGGGACCAAACAAGGACGTTCAGTAAGAATCAGAACAGAATTATCTGAATGGCAATGAGGTGGGGCATCCCTTTTATAACTCGGAGTCCTGTCTCTCTACAGTTATTCAAGCTCAGTGACAAATAAAATGAAGATAGTACAGACAAAATAAAATAACGCTGCAAACAAACAAGGTCAGAGAAAACAACAATAACAGGCTTTCTTTCCCAAACAAGACTGATGCTCTGCTCATGCATTACACAAGGCAGATTACTGCATACAGCTGTTTCCAGAGGTGCCATTCCTCCTGGAGAGAATGAACGCCTCTCATTGTAGCTGCATGTTCAGAATCCTAAACTTAAAAAAAAAAAATTTTAAAAATCACATAATAAAACAGCAGTTACATAAGAAACAGCATGAGATCTAAAACCCATGTATACTGCTAAGGGTTCCAAATTTTAATATGGTTCACTGGGCAGCACTGCTGCCTCATACCCCCCATGAGGGTTAGAATCCCATCCCCCATCTATAGAACTTGCATGCTCTCCCCAAGTCGTCTGGGTTTCCTCCAGGTGCTTCAACCCCCCCCCCCCCCCCCCCCCCCCATCATCCTCAAACTTCCTGCACTTGCATGTACCGTGTGATGGAGCGACCTGCTTTGCAGGGTGTACTGCAGCCCTAGGGTAGGCTCTGGGCAACCCTGACCAGTATAAGTGGTAGGCGATTGGTGGAAATGTCATTTAATAGCCAATATGTGACACTGATTATGTAATATTATAATCTGTAATCAGTAAGAGTTACACACTTTTGTTGGTACTAAACACATTAATGATATGCGTTTCATCTGCTCTTTTTTTCATATATTTTTGCTTAAAATTAGAGTCTTTGAATCAGATTCATTTGCAAACAACACCTGGACAGTAACGAACGGCCTTGATCTGAACAGTTTCATGTGGCATTTTTAGGTTCTCATTTGTCATTACAGTTTCCATCCTTAGATACAGACTGGGAGTGTAAAGCTGTACTGGGAAAAAAGAAACCCTCTTAAAATGTTATATTAGCATAGGTGTCAAGTTTTATGTGTTACCTGTGAGGCCCACTGCTTTGCACTGATTGTGAAGAGCTTAAACCAAACAAAAAAGTTTACTGCACTATCAGAAATGACCTGCTGCACTGCTAAATACACATTAAAAATGCAGACCACCCTCTTCGGCGGGGTGGGGGGGTGTCTACTCTCTATTGTGACCGCAGGTAGTAAAGTTTAGATTTTTGGTTACACTTATATTCTGTAATATATAGACATTATAGGTCAGATTGTTGTTTTTTCAGTACCTGTTTCATGTTATCCACATGATATTCTGTGGTCATTATAATAATAGAAATGAAACATTTTCTGATTACTCAGTCTTCAATAAAATGTACACATTTTCCATCACCCAGGTCCCGGTTTTCGCTGCAGTTACATTGACATGTAAGTATTAAATAGCTATGGCTACACAAACACACACACACACACACACACACGCACACACACACGCACACACAGGCACACACACGCATGCACACACGTTAAAGTATTCCTAACCCTGGTACTTACCACGCCAAGCCTGTTGCAGGAAAGATTGACAGTTTCCAAGACGCTGTTTTGAACAAAGACCTCTGACAGGACTGTAGCTGTGGTCTCAGTCAGCTGATTGCTTCCCAGGTGTAAGAACTCCAGGGTCCCGTTCGATAAGAGCGCTTGAGTGACGGCCTGCCCTCCCTCATCCCTGAGCCGGTTCAGCCTGAGGTTGAGATGCGTCAGCACGCCATTGGCCCGCAGCGCGTGGCCTATGACCCGGCCGCCCGCACCGCACACTGCATTGTTGCATAAGTTCAGCCTCTCCAGCTTGCTCCGGTTCAGTAGTTTGCCCACAGCCCGGGCCCCCCCATCTCCAATCAGGTTGTGGGACAGGTCGAGCTCCCGCAAGGATGGGTGGTCCAGCAAGCATCTCACGAGCAAGCGGCACTTCTCATCGTCCACTTTGCTCTGGCGGATTCTGAACACCTTTAGACAGACAGACAAATAGTATTGTACTGTGGGTTGTACAGTGAATGAATGAATGCTTTGTACTGTTTAAAAATGAATGCCATTTGAAAGCAGACCAAGAGCCTGACAGTGATGTCACATGGAGGCGACTTCCTTCTGCAATGAATTACTTTATAGCAAACTGCACACCCAGACAATAGAGCACAGGGATTCTTCTGTTGTTCGTTCTGTTGTTAATGGACAATGATGTGACACTATAATTGGCCTGCAAATGTTTGCACGTAGCCTGTAAACCCCACACAGCGCGAGAAACACCAATCACACGGCGGGAAGCCCTCCTGCCAGCCAGCCACTGTGCTTCAGACCAGCTGGCTCACAATACTTGCAGTTCGCTTGACCCCGATTACGGCCAGCTGGTCAACATTAGCAGTCAGTTTTCGGCTTGAATGTCAGGCTTGGCCACTCCAGTGCTGAGTCGTGTTTATCGGGCTCGGGGCCTGCTCCGTGCCAAAAGTGGGTCATCCCCATGCCTCGTGCTCAGAGTCTAACCCTGATAAATGATGATTCTTTGGTCCAGTCACTGTCATTGGCTGAAGGGCAAGATTATATTCCAGTAATGAGAATACAGTACAAATGCAAAGTTTATAGTATCCGATTCAAATTGATGAATCCCAAGTGTACAGGAGGATATATTACATCTGAAGGGCAGAGAGACTTTCCATTAATCTGAGCTCATGGATGGTGTGCCTATTGTACAATGGACCTAGTTCTACCTCCACAACTCTCAACAGTACAAGGCAACTTGTCTTTCATCATATATGAAGGCTGCACTGCACGCTGGCTGGCTAGTTTGTTAGGGGTCCGGCTTGCAGCCTTGAAAACCCCGTTACACCACCAGACATACAGGCAGAAAATAAACCGAAATGGAAGTGAAACCAATCTGTCTGGGGCTGCAAATGATTGTTCTGGAGCTAGGCGCTAAGGCTGGAAACCACTGAACCCTGTGTCTACGATCCGGCCCCCTGAACACGGCACATAATGAAAACACAGCAGATAGATGGCATTAACTGATGTAGCTATTTGTAGTTATAACTTGAACACCAGTGTTTCCCAATCCAGTCCTTGGAGACTTGCAGACAGTCCACGTTTTTGCTCCCTCCCAGCTTCCGCCCAGACAGTCCACGTTTTTGCTCCCTCCCAGACGTCTCTAATAGGCCAGATTAGGAAACACCGTTTTACGCAACTCCTCACCTTCAAAGTAAGGCATGATCTTAAAGCCACGGCCAAAGCCTGACAGTCACGGTAGGTGAACTCGAACAAATTCCAGTTGAAGTTCATGCCACAGCCATGGACACCATAGACTATGTGTAGCTCCTCCAACATTGGGAGCTTGTCCAGCAGGACCCCAAAATCGAAGTGGTCCAAAGAGGGCCCATTGAAGCTCGTGTCACTGCCTGAGTCCGAGCCGTCGTCCTCCTCTGGTTCCTTAATAGGGGGTAAAAGCTGGGAGATATTCAACCTCCGCACATAGTCTTTGCTCAGTGGGACTAACCCCAACACTGACCTCAGATCAGTGACATCTGGCACAAAGAGCTCGATGGCATTCTCCAGGTGCCGCTCGAGGTACATGCGCTTCCAACTGTGGCCGTACGCGGCGACGTCGCAGGCGGGCCATCGCTGGACGCAGCACCTCTGCCAGTAGCCTTCATCATCCACCAGGCCGGCCGTCACATTCAGAGGCAGCTGTGGAGGCAGCATCTCCAGCACCTGTGCTCTGTGGCTGGGCAGAAGCTTGCTGAGGACGGGGTTACCTGCAGGGTGAAGGCGGAACGAAGGAACCACCAAACATATCAAAAACCTGCTGTTATTGCGCTTGAAATCAGCCATATTCTGCTTGACTTCTAGACCACAATAGCCTGGAATCCTGAGATCTTGAGGTTAATTTATATTTAATAATTTGTCATAAGGTTAGTTTACTTTATCTATCTATTCGTTTTCCTTGGCTGCTTCTCCTATGCAGGGTTGCAGGGTCCAGAGGCTATTGTTGATGCCACGAGTGCAAGGCAGGAAAAAACCCTGATTGGGGCGCCAACCCACCACAGGGCACACTTACACTCACACTCACACTTACACAGCTACAGACAATCTGGCAACCCCAATTCACCTTAGGATGTTTTTGAACTGGGAACCATATAAATTCCATGACAACGGTAGAACATGCAATACTCGAACCCAAGCTTCCCAATATACTAGCTTCCAGTTTACGTATAGTACATTAAACGCATTAATGATATGCGTTACAAAAGCTGTTTATCTGGGAAGTAAATCACTTTTGCTCAGAATAAGAAAGACAATTCAGCATTAGAACATATGAAAATTAAGAGTAACATAATAAAAATGAGTAAGAATTTCTTCTGTGCTCCAAAAAATTACTGACGTCTTGTTGGATGGCTAGATGAACACCGCTTCAGGTCCCAAATCTCTCCTCAGGGGCACCTCAGCCGTTCCGTGTATTTATTAAATTTCACCACCAGCTCACTTAATTAATTTAATTAGTTAAAAAAGTTAATGAGGTATTGATTAGCTATATGAGGTGGGTGGGTTGGATGATTGCCGCAAATACTGAGATGAGGTTAGTAGAGGTTTAGAAGCTGACACACATTGACAGGCATAACATCACAGTTTCACACTAACATGAAGATCATTTAAACATAATTTTCTTTGGCTGTCTAAGACTTTTGCACAGTACTGTGTATATCACTTAAATAGACTTTAAATATTATAAATTAAGTGATAGCTCTTCATGGAATGCATGACTCTTGTTAATTTAATTGTTAATTAAAAATAAACATATTTTTAGTTTACATCCAACAGGTTAAATCAATAGGCATACGTTCAAAGTTTTTCACTATATGCTGCAGGCAGAGTTTTGTCAGGGGAGGGACCACAGTCAGGGACCAGGACGGGTCCTCGGCGATGATCCGGCGTGTTCTCCGTCCTGCCGCAGGACCAAGCATGCCCACAGACGGCGTCTTCCCATGCAGCTGGTGCGCAGATTTCCCTGGTCCTTGCCTTTTATCTGCCATCCCTTCCTGCAAAGATATGTCACGGTGACACAGAGCAAATTTCTAAAATCCTCTACATAGAGCAATCCACTGGTTTTGTATGTTGCATCAGAGTTTACTAAAACAATAAAAAGGTCTTATATATGTAGATTAAAGATTAATATCACAAATATTTCTCTGCACTGAATCTGCTGGTGTTATCACAGGTGGTGTGGGCATACTTGGTGCCCTGGGTAAAATCTGGGGGAGGGGATGTGTCACAAAAGTTAAATTGTAAGATGCCACTCGGGCACGTGCCCATCTTGCCCTTCCCAGGATCCTCCACTGGGTGATGTTCTATCTCATAGTGACCAAACGAGATCAGTCAGTCACATGTAAGCGTGTTATGTTAGTACTGCCATGGCCAGTGGCCACAAACGTAAGTAAAATGATGGTGTTTTCATTGTTAGTGAGCGTTAACTGTAAAAACAGCCTCTTTTCCTACTTCCTGCCTGATACGCACACATCTATCAATGACTGAGCCTATTTGAATTGTGGGGAAAAAAACACAAATCAGACTGGTCAGGATGAGCCTGGCTGATTCTGTTTATATCGTTTGTAAGTTTTTTTTTTTTTTAATTATTATTCACTCTTTAAAATAAAACTGCGAACTATATTATCGGCTGATTTCTGCATGGTGTGACGTCATCTGAATTCACGAATCGCGAGTAACAAAATGCCAGTTTACTAATGTACACGTTACTGCACCGTAGAGATAAATTCAACGGAATCCCTAAATTATTAATTACAGACTGTCTTTACCGCGGTGCAAAGGAGCTGAAACAGCTGTCTGCATAAATACACTCATTAAACCACGGCGAAGCTCACTTTGCGGCAGCCCATCAGTCTGTGTGTTTCTCGGGTAATTTCAATAAAATGTAATAATCAGTTTGAAATGCTGTCAACAAGCGAGACCTAGTTTCCTCACACGAAAGGGTGCGTTTTACATTTTGAGAGGGTTACCATTGCGAAAACTATAAAGAAATTAAAAGCAGCAGACCCGAAAACAGTGCTACCTGGACTTCCGTGTAAATTTTATGAAAATTTTACAGTGGATTTTAAAGAGAGAGGTAATGCAAAAGCCGCAGGGCAGAGGCGCACGTACCACACGCGTTTGTTGTCTTCTGCAGGGCTGAGCGTCTCCTTGACGACCGACTCTAAGGTCTGACCAATAGCAGCTCTTTGCGGGATTAATGGAGCTGCGGCCATGTGGGCAATGGAAACTGAAAACGTCCTGACACGCAGAACCGAGACAGGGCGCATTTGTTTAATGCCATGAGGATAAAACATGATTCTGGGTACGTTTGAGTCGGGAGAGGGTTACGGTTTAAGGATGCTGATACTGGGGGGTGAATGCTGGACATTTGGCTGAGTGGTGTGATGGGACCGCGGGATCAGATTCTACTGCAGAAAAAGTCATGCTTTCAAAACACATATGTCACAGCCCTAAAAACCCACCGGCCCATGCTCAGTGAGTAACACTACACTCAAAAATATCGCCGGTGCAATGAAAAATGAATTAACTGCGACCGCGACTGAACTCATACAATGAAGTTATAGGGTGACCAGATGATCCATGTCAGGGAGGAAACTTTGAGCCTAGACAGGATTTGTAGACTACCTTTTCAATTATAAGGACCAAAGATTTCACATAAGCACTGAGCACATAAGCACAATCAAGGAAACAAACCGAAGTACAAGAAAAACTGAGCTATTCGGCCAAGCACAGCTGTCTATCAGTTTTAAATTAGTTTGTAAAACCTGAAGTAGCTCAATAAAGTGTCCTTCCTGACATGTATTATCTGGTCACTTTAATTAATTATGAAAAACTCTGTCCATATCATTACATGTAAAGATCAGTGCATTGTGTTGAGTCTGGCTTTTCACAAGTCTCCGTGTATGGTGCGATGATTTAGCCCAGCAATCGCGTTGCTTCCTTCCCTATTAAATACCCAGGATGCGTAATTGCGAATTGCGCAGTGAGTAACTCGGCGGCGTGTTGCGTAGATCCTACCTTCACTCTAATCTCCTCATCCTGAATACTTACTGCACTAATTGAATAAGTGGTAAATGGGAAAGGACTGCCTGGCGCTCGCAGTTGCTAAGAATCACATGCACATGTGTCTCTCTCTCCCTTTATCACACATCTGGCAGAGTAAATCTGATAGCAGCCTGCAGCGAGAGCAGGGCGAATGGGAAGGTTATTACGGGGAGCACACCCGATTATCTCCACGGCCGCATCGCCGCCATTATTATCTGTGCTCTGATAATTAGGATTTAAGTCATGGTTATAAATAGCAGTTTCGAGAGATAGGCACTGGGAACATTCACACAAAATCTTATAGGTAAGAAGGTAAATATTTCGTATACTAACACACAACACGGAAAACGCTACATTATATTATTCTAAATACGTTAACATATAGGCCTAGTGCGAAAAATAACTATCGAAACATATAAAAGAGCCTTCTAGAGGAAAGTACTTCATCATCTATAAATAGGACTCTGAATGTCAGTATGCCCTAAGGGCATGCATTTTCTGGACAGAGGAACTGGGTTTAGGATGTCCAGAAGCTCAGTTTACACAATTATTTAATTACACTTAAGGACAATTTCGGCTAATTTCTGCTAATGTGAATCCTGAATGCAATATGGAAAGACGGCACGTCTGTTCTTAAACCTCAATGGCGGGAATACAGCAAGCAAATGTGATGGAAAGAGATTATCCAATTCATTAATTATAGGCATGGGGACTAAGGCTCCCTTTACAGCGACGATTGAAATGAGATTTTACTGGAATCGCAGTGCTGGGTGGAGTATTTGAGGGCGTATGTGACACGGAATGCGGACACTTTCGGTATGCATTAGCAGGAAGAACGTGCATGTTAATCAAATTTCAAAGAAGCAATGTTTAATGCCAACCGGTTAATATACAGTAGATGCGTTTGTCATTTTACAGAAAATCTGGGGAGCGTTTTATTTTGATGAATAGCTCGATTTGGGCAAAGGTGGTAAAATTCTGCTGAGAAAACCGGATTCAGCCTCCTGGACAGAAAACAGCAGAGGCAGGACCTTGTATTGCGAGAGGCATCTTTAGGGACAGCTGGTGCCTTTTAAATAGGGCGGAGGGTTGTAGAAACCGGAATGCTGCGATGCCACGCAGCCTGGCAGCCCCTCCACGGAGTCAGCAAGCGTCTTTCTTCCACCCCCCTTCCTGTAGCCTGGCTTCATTCACCGCGTCTAACGCCTAATTCAGACTGTCATGGCGTATTTCGACTCCATCCACGGTCGTAATGTTTGACAGGACATTTCCACAAAATGAGAAGCATCTATAAAAATCTGCCTCTATCAACAGCTCTAACGTAGGTATTTGGGTGTCAATCGATAGGTTGAAATTACGTGATGCTAAATAGAGTACTGGTCTTCGTTCATTGATGATACAAGCAAGTACACTTTAATTAGCTTTAATTAGAGCCGTGATAAATACAGTGGAGACTCTTGAGACCAGAGCAAAACATGAACTGGTCGAGGTCAGCGATATTTTAATGATACGTCAAATCTAAGACCGTTGCACAGCATCCTGATTCAGGGCGGAGGCCCAGGGTCATGTGTCTCTGTCTCCCCCGTGTGGCCATATCGGACAGCCCCACGTGGAATTGCCCTTCATGAGAGAACGGAATCCGCCGATGGAGTGTGGTTTTAAATCTGCCTTCTGACCCTCCCTCTGTTCCAGCCCATCTGACCACATCTCACCATACGGAGAGACCAATCATTATGTTGATATCGAGTTTTCTTTTCTCCTCAGTTTCTAGCACTGCTGCTCGCTCAGACTATGTTCATACAAGCGTTCTACGATTACCAGTGACGCCAATGTATAAGAAAATGCCACTTTGTTTAAAATATATCCCCTATCACGTGAATATATCGAGATGTAGCCTGATTGAGTCATGCCAGATACATAAAAATCAGCTTTTATTATATTTAGAGATTTCGTGTGATTTACAGGATTCATTTTCTTGGCAGGTGGTAAAATTGTAATTATCTGATGTGGTCTGACACAAAATTGTTAAAAAAAAATGTATACATAATGGAGGACAATATATCTGAAGTGAAAGAGTTAGCCAAGCTATTTGCTTAATTGTGCATGTCAGTTATCTACCCTTCTTAATGCTGCAGGTTCCTATAATCAAAGCCTGAATTAACTGTCCCTCGGGTTATTTGGGTCTGGTCTCACTTTACTGTTCCCTTTTATGTAATCTTCCTTTCATTTTCAGAAATTTACTGCTATCATATCAAAGTGGAAAACTAGTGTTTTACACGTTATAAAATCATCTTCATTAAGGTAGCCTATGTACTGAATGTTTGCACTGCGCAGTATTTTACTGCTTGTAGGACTCCGTGGAATTTATACACCAAACCTGTATATTTGTGCTTTCTTCAGCAGGCTATTCGGTACAGAACAAATGGCTTCACGGCTTCTGTTTTCTACATACAGCCTTCTCTAAGCAACACTTAAAGATCATGTTGGTGTTTAATGAATCACCCTGAATTAATGCATCGGATACAAACTCTGGTCAGACAGACAAACTGAATTCCAATTAGATCACATGGTATGTGGTAAGTCCAATTAAGGGTCCTGTTAAGAAATTATTAGCCTTACATCCTGTTATAATGCTCACACAGAGCATTTAGATTTTAGAATAATTCTGCTGCTTATAGCAAATTGTGACAAAATGCTGTGAACCATAAAGCCCAGAACTGCCAATACGTCATTATTCAGCTGACCATTAGAGCCAATGACACCTGATCATACTGTACGAACAGGGTAAATAAAAGTGACAGAAATCATGTTGGTATAATCAATGGAGTGGCTTTTTTTTTTAAGAAACACTGCTGGCCACCAGCACCCCCTCTAAAAGAAAAGCAGCCAGAATTTCAGATCTGTGTATTTTCTGAGAGCATTTTTTGAGGTCAGACACCTTCAGTCTTGAATTTTAATGCATGAGTCATCTCGAGACTGGTGTACTGATGGGCTGCATTAATTCAAGGTGGCCGGGCTACTCCCTATAGCCTATGTTTCATATGGGGAGGCTGATGTAATCAGCATAGAGAGAAACCAAGGTCTCATGTTACAGCGACGTGTGTAAGTAGGGAAAACAATGTGAAACAAGCAATTTATTCAAATAAATTCATTATCCATCTCTAGCTGTTTATCCAGTATAGCATGGTTGGTGGTCGTGGGGATGGAGCCTGTTCCAGGCAGCAGAAGGTAAGGAAACTCCCTTGACATTATAGCAAGTTAGCAACCCATCACAGAGCACATGCATGTGTTTACACACACATACAAGACAGTAAGAGGAAACCCACACATGCAAACTCCATGTAAAGCCTCCGTCCTGAAGGTGTGTGTAAAGTGCCACCAGTCTGTTATGTAATACTTGATTTTTAGAACAGTAAATCTTGGGGACTGTTAGTATTTGTTTTTTAAATCGTCTCCAAAGATGACTAAATTCTATGCATTATTTCATCTAAGCACCATGCAAAATCTGATTTGCTCAAAAAAAAAATAATAATAATAAATAAGTTAACACACAATCTGATTACGCAATCAGATGGGAGTCAGGATGTAAACATTAAACTTGAGAGAACCAATACAGCTGAGAAAGGTATGGAGACAGTCAGACTGGGATTCTCAGCGCAATAAAGTATTTTCAAGTAACATAAGCTAAATTCACAACTGCAGGCTACACATGCCTAAACAAACTAGGCAGATTAAACGTTTTACATGGTACGACATTTAAAAAAAAAAAAAAAAAACTAATTTTAAAAGTCAGTTTTTTATTAAAATAACGACCCAATAATCGCTGTGAATCTTCATGATGTTCACAATGCATTTTAAAGTTAACAAGTAATGCATTATATTTTTAGTTTCACGTGGGATTTTGAAAGAGCACAAAACGCATTTTATATTTACGATCTCGTGGCGTAAAACAGCAAAAAGCAGCAGATGAGCCTCAACGCAGGACCACTGGGCACGCG
The DNA here is from genome assembly GCA_026781145.1 of Hippopotamyrus pictus. Classification (NCBI taxonomy): domain Eukaryota; kingdom Metazoa; phylum Chordata; class Actinopteri; order Osteoglossiformes; family Mormyridae; genus Hippopotamyrus; species Hippopotamyrus pictus. Next base: position 15,916,166 of record JAODLC010000043.1, read on the forward strand.
CCAAGGCGAGCGAAACAGCCAAGGTTGCCTGGTAACCGATCTGGGCCGTGATCTGGCACGTGAACAAGGCGATACGCGCTTGTACGCTAAGCTTTATAAAAAGCAGCATCTCTCTTCTTTGTGAAAACACGCACACGATGATATATCAGCATGTTTGAAATGCTAATGCAAAATATTGCCTGAAATCGTTGCATGTTTACTTAGAAATATCTTAATTATCTGCTCTGCGATTTTGAGTAAAACACCTAAACCATATAAACAACGATTTTTGGCCACGTGTGAAAGTAATATGTAGGTAGAGAAATTAAAATTTATGTGGCAGAATATCAGATACGGTTAACAGGTCACATAATACATATCTGAATAAAATTTAAACGTATTTAAAATAGGATGCGCAGATAATCCATGTCAGGGAGGACACTTTGAGCCTGGACAGGATTTGTAAACGACCATTTCAATTAAAAAAAGTATTTCCTTAAGCGCTGAATTCTTGCTGTGTGCTGACTGATCCGTCTCCTATAATCGTGCGTGTGTCACTAATGTTAATATATTTGAGCTGGATGAGTCTTTTAATCAGGGAAACAAACTAGTCAACGCACAGGAAGAAGCGAACAATCTAGCCAAGAAAAGGAGCCTTTCCGTTTTAAAGCAGTTTTAAAACCTGAAGTAGCACAAAGAGCTGACATGGATTAACTGGTCACCCTATTTTAAACCACGAGGTATATCACACGGTCGCCTACTACGGAGAAGATGAATAGAGAAATGTGATGATATTCGCGGAATAAAAAAAAAGCGGGCCGTTTTAACGTTTACTAACCGACGTATGGAGTCCACACTCTCGCACCCCGACATCATAGCGAATCCAGACACGCGAACTTCTTGGTTGGCAACTACGCGCCTCAGAGGTTCCTAACTGATTCAGTCACAATGATCCTTATAAAAAATAAAAGCCCTTTCAGAAACAAGACTGTTCAGTATAAAAATATTTATTGCATATTTGAATACTTCAAATTCTTTCACTAGTACTTGAATACTTTCAATACTTCGTTTCACAGATAAATGTTAAAATGACCTAGTGTTGTGGATCCATTACGCCTCAACACTGACACAATAGCACCACCTTGTGTCACGTAAAGGCACTATCTGTCCAGCGTTACGAAAATATTCTTAAAAGATTGCTTTCGGCTTACTATACTCCGTTTCCAGTGAAACTTTCAACAATAATCACACAAACACAGCTTTGACATTAAGGTTTTATGAAATTGACTAATTTTACCCAAACTGTGTACTATATTTTACATAAGAGCAATACAACTGCAATGCAGCACAAACAGTGCCTGAGGTAACATTCTTAGTGCTTCAGAGGGAAGGTGATCAATGTAAATTGCATGACAGCACAGAATAAAGTAAAATTTTGGCTAAATTTGCAATACACCTAACCCCCACTCCCCAGCACTCAAAAGAAGGAAAAAAAAAGTCAAAACAATAAAAGTAACGCAGGTGGTACCCTACATGATGTCACTGAAGGCAAGAGAGACGTCGCTCCAGCTGGAGCTTCCTGGGGAGGGCACAGGGGACAGGAGACTGCTCTCCAAAGACAGAACGGGAGACCTGTGGCTGCTGCCTGACGAGGGGACCAATGATACAAGACTGTCTTCATCCACAGAGAGGACTGGGGACACTCGACTGCTCTCTGAAGAGGGGATCGGGGACACTCGACTGCTCTCTGAAGAGGGGATCGGGGACACTCGGCTGCTCTCTGAAGAGGGGATCGGGGACACTCGACTGCTCTCTGAAGAGGGGATCGGGGACACTCGACTGCTCTCTGAAGAAGGGATCGGGGAAACTCGACTGCTCTCTGGAGAGGCGATCAGGGACACAATGCTGTCATCGTCCAGAGAGGAGTCTGGGGACATGATGATGCTGTTGCTCTCTGAGGATGACACATCACTGCTGTTGACTATTAGGAAGCTGCTGCTGGGGCTGGTCTCAGGGGTAATTGGTGCTGCTACATCCAGAGCTAAAAGAGAGGCAAGGATAGAAACAGACAGGCAGACAGGGAGACAGACAGGCAGGCGGGGAGAGAGAGACAGGCAGGCGGGGAGAGACAGACAGGCAGGCGGGGAGACACAGACAGGCAGACGGGGAGACACAGATAGGCAGACGGGGAGACACAGACAGGCAGACGGGGAGACAGACAGGCAGACGGGGAGACACAGATAGGCAGGCGGGGAGACAGACGGGCAGACAGACAGGCAGGCGGGGAG
>JAODLC010000043.1:15929308-15939810 GCA_026781145.1 Hippopotamyrus pictus
TTATGAATGCATTATAATGCATTATGAAGGTATCTATAATGCGTTACACACACGTACTTTAAGTAAAGTGTTACCAATAAGGTATATATATTCTTTTCTTCTGTGCCTCCTATGACCCATCCAGGCTGGGGTTTATAGTATCATAAATATTTTGTAAATTGTTTATATGACTATATGTGTCATTAAATCAGGACATACTGCACACGTCAGTTTTGCCTTGCCTTTAGAATTTTGTTTGTAACCCCTTCTTCATGCATTATTTTATGCCTTTTTCTCCCTAGACATTCCGGGATGTTTCTATCTGATAGAGTCTAGCAATATTTCCAGCGTGAAAAAATAAATTTTGGTTATGTTTTTTATGTGGGTTTCGAAAGTAAGTTGTTTTTCAGGTAGGATGCCAAAACGTATATATGAGATGATGGATGTACTTGAATACTGTGAATTGTGAGGTTTAGGTTTACAGTTTTACCAACTAATGTACTAATGCATATCAATAATACATGCATTTTGCAGTTAAGCTTAAGAAAGCTGCGCTGCATCTAGGATTTTATGTCAGCTGGGCAGTTATTTATTACTGTGGAAAAGGCAGACCTGTCAGACGAAACATTCAGTTATGTATCATCAGAACAGCAGTGATACCATAGCTCATGTCTCCGGATAATCTGTCCAAGCAGAAGCAGATGAATGCTAAACAATAACGGCCCCAAGACTGATCCTTGTGGAACACCCTGCAAGACTAGAGCATTAAATAATTTAATAAAGAACTCTTTATGACCAAATTGGTCAGTAAACAAATCTAAAACCATGCCGGAGAAACCAAAGAGGATCAGTGTCCACCATAGCACCTATTTTTAATGGCAGTTAATTTCCCTGACTCATACCAGCAGAGGGTTAGGGTTAAGGCTAGAATCATGTCTCTGATTTGATAAACCAACATTTAAACTGGTGCAACCAGAAGGAGAATAAAAAAATCTTAATAAATCTGGGCTTCTGCCAACAGCTTATGCAACCTTGGCCATGTTTCCTGAGTTTCTTCCAGGATTGTCCTCCTCTGAAGCAAATATAGCAGTGGTACATTCCTCTGCAGTCTTTCGAGGAGGTCTCTCCAGTGCAGGGTCCCCTCGTAACACGCAGGACCGTGCCAGGTCCCTAAGAGGAGTCAGGGTTTTGTGGTCTGTCACCCACCCCCCCATTTACATGCTCAGATTTATTTTTATGACAGGGGATTTAGTTCTCATTGCTGAGATTTACTCCACTCTGGACATTGGTAATGAGGTAAAACACTCATGGTGTTCTGGAGGCTATACAGTCACTCTCCCCAGCAGTAAGGCAAGAGCAGATTCTTTGTGTGGCACTGATCTTTCTTTCACAGAGGCTGTTTGAAGTGCTTTATGATGCAATCAAGTCAAAGATAAAAAAAAAAGTGCATTGCATTAATAAAAAAGATAAAGAAAAAAATAATTAAAATATAGAAAGAAAAGAAAAATAAAAGATGCATAAAAGTATAAAAGTAGTTTTATCATTGATTAATCTCTGGCAGGTAGCAGGCACAATCAAAAGACAATACAATATCTATGTAATGAGCATTAATATGGTTTGTTGGGTAGACTTGGCCATATAAACACTTCTTTAAATTGGGAGGAATTAGGGATCTGATGAAACATGTATAAAATTTACGGGAGTTCTGGCTGTGACCCCCAATTGCAGTAACACTTAAGCCTCCAGAGACCTCCTCCTTCTATCCCAGAATTCCAGCTGGCTGCCGTAGTTTCTTTGTTGGTAAGATAAATCACCTGCATGTGTCCTCACTGGCACAATACTTGGCCATCTGGTAAAGTTTGTTCTTTCTCATAAAACCCGTTCGATTATTCAGCACACAGGGTCCGAACCAAATTCTGTCTTTTTTTCCACTTGAGAGTCAATGCAACATGCAGTTCTTCACAACAGCTGTTATTTATCAGAGCCTCGGAGGAGGTCTGTGCCTTGCATCTCACGGCTGTGGAGTGAGGAGTTTCCCCTTCTCTGTCTGCACAGCCGTCTCTGTTTATACCAAGATTCACACAGTTTGTGTCAGGTAGGAGTAGATTAGCCAGTTTCAGTTTGATCCAGTAAGAAAAGTACTTTTATATTCACAGATACTAATTTATGTTTCCTATTCAAGTTGTCTTGCACTGAGTATGTGCTTGGGGTTTGTTGGTTACATGTTCCTTCATGATATGATTTTTTGTAACCATTCTGAAATAACATCCCATGCAGAGACCCCCTGCCTTGTCCCTTACGCTGCCAGGGATGGGATCCAGGCTCACCACGGTCCCATACTGGATAAGCTGTTAAGGACGATGGATGGATTGATGCCCATTTTAGAGAAATCCTTGGCTGGTTTCCTGGGATTGCTCTGAGAAAATGTGATATGTCCCCCACCCTGGTGAACCCAAACACGATCATGAGGTGTGTTATACTGCCAAAGACATTCTTTTGAGTGTAAAGTCTCAGAATGAAGCCACTGTGATTTATACAATAGCTAACTGTGCTGTTCTGACCATAGCTGAACTAGCGGATGAAATAGTATGTTCTGGTGGTTTTAACGGGTCACTTATTTTCCTGTTTGCTTATTGAAAAAAAGGGGAGAAGGAGCAATAAAACATAAAAATGTACGAAGGCGTGTGCAGCAGGATCCAATGGTGTGCAGATGAAATAGCTGCAGATCACAGAAATGCGTTGAGAATCAACATCTGGGTTGCATTAGTCGGCTTTGCTGGGAATGAACACTTTCGTTATTAAACATTCCTGTGTGACTCTTTTTCAATCAAAGACCAGAAAGCACACCAACAAGAGTCAATGAAAATTAAAGAAAAAGGAAATTGAGGAACAAAGAATAATAAATTAAGAACAGAGGAAGATTTGCCTTCAGGAGAGAAAGTGTTTGGGGACATTCTCGAGGTATTGGTTTTATTAGAGAGCTTAAACGTTGTCTGGTGCCCTGTACCCATTAGCTCCTTGAGTGTGAAAGACTCACACACTGCAGAAGCAACCCAATCATCACTTAACATACATGTCATAGTGCACTAACCACATAAAATACTCAGACCATTAGCAGTAATAAGAACTAACATAAACAGCATTAAAACTAGCATAAACAGCATGTCTATACACAGTACTGTGCAAAAATCTTAGGCAGTCAAAGAAAATGATGCATAAATGATGCTGATGTAAAACTATGACATTATGTTTAACAAATTGTTAGCTTAGCCATTTCGCAACTGCTCCTAAATCACCACAGTATTTACAGCAACAAAGCATTACATGCACCCATGCATTTTTTGACTTGACCACTAGTACACCATGTATGGCTAGTCAATACCTCACTGAGTTATTTAACTAATTAAATTAAGTGAGCTGATGGTGTAATATAACAAACAGATGAGAGGTTTGGGAACCAAAGTGGTGTTCACCTAGCATTCTAGCAAGATATCAGTAACTTTTTGCAGACCAGAAGAAATTCTTGCTAGTTTTTGGCGTATTACTCTGAATTTGCATATGTTATGATGTTCTGTGGCTGCCTCATAGTTCTGCAAAGTATTGCATGCCTGCATGCTGCACTCGCACCCATCATTTTAGGGTTACCACAGCATAACACCAACATGGCAGATAATTATAGCTGACATAAATTTTTTATGTGCTTCATGCGCACAGGGAGCTGGGAGGAAGCAAGAACAGGGGCTTTCTGGGGGTCTCTGAGGCCCTGGATGGGAAGCACTGGCTTAACATAATGGTACAATCCATCTCCTTAGTCAAACATATAATTTTAAATACCCCCTTTCAGAGGAACCATTTAAACCTCTGTATAATCTTGCCAGAATGCTTCAGGATAGTTAGTAAATATTTCACAAATATTTCTTTAAATCGTCAAAGAAAGGAAAGTAAAACTCAAAATGAATTTAATTTCCACTCCACCTGATCTATATTCCCGAAGAGCTTATTTATCCATGTATTTAATCTAACCCTGTCGTGCAGACAGGATTATTCCCGGCAGTGGTAAACTCCAACTGGCGCAGTCTAAGTATTTAAAAATGGGGAATGTGAACTTAAATCTCGAGAATTATTTTGAATCGCATTGTCAATATTAATACATTTCGCAAAAGACGAAGCGTTCGTTTGCCTGTGGATAATAATTATACACCCGCTTTTCCAGTGCCAGGTTTTGGTGAGCATTGAACCTGGAGTCTCTCAGGAAGCACTGGGCACTGAGGACACCCTGCTCGGAATGACAGGCCATCGCTGGGCTCGTGCTGGCATTCAAAGTCACACAGGTCTTTGGGTTGTGGGAGGAAACCGGAGACCTTGCAGGAAATTCATGCAAACTCACAACCAGGGGTGGAAATTGAACCCAAAAGCATCCCGTATATCTCTAAATGCAGATCCTAGGGAGCCAAGCGGCTTGCCCTCACGCTAGAGCTGTGACAGTACCGGTGGGTCTGTTAACACATCAGTTTAATTCCTGTCATCGCCGCCTGGTACAGGAATACCCACCTGGGCCTCCCGCTCTTCCCTCCCGCACTTTTTTTTTAGCTTTCCTCAGCCGGGGTCTAATTCCTGAATTCCTGTTGAGGCGTTTACAGGATCAGAACACAGCCATTGTTTCCTCCCCAGGAAACTGCCCATCCTATTCGCTTCTGCGACTCATTTTCACATTGCATGTGCGACAACCGGCAACGCTGTGTATGGAACTTTCATATACATGTAGGGCCGGGCCTTACATCTGACATCCTGTCATAGAAAAGAATCCTCGAGAGACTTAGTATTAGGCTACATGGATCATTTTCCATTCTTCATCACCTTGCAGCTCCTTATCCATATTGAATATCCATTAAGTGCACCAGTATTATTGTCCTGGCCCTATACAAATGAAAACTGTTCCTTCCTTTCACATTTTTGAAGTACTTATCATCTATTATTAAGTTATGAATTGTAACAATAGCTATCCTATCACTCACAGTTACTGTAAATGCTCTATTATTACTGGTTAATTTATGCTAAGAGGCTATGTAAGCAGTGAATGACATTTCCAGAAATCTATTGATATTATGTATAACTAAGAATACGCCTCTTAAAATTCCCGTAAGAAAGGAAGCTGTGGATTACAAGTATGCATCCCCAAAATGACACACAATAAATGGTTGTTTACTGTGAAAAAGCACATAACAGTCAGTTTTAATCCTTTTCTTTTTTAATCACTGCTTCACCCGGCAAAGAAGAATAAAGTGAAGGTGGCTTCAGCAGTTCAATCTGAGGATACAAATAACATGAAGAAAAATAATTTCCTTGAGTTTCAGCAGCTCTGCTTGTGATGATGATAAACTGCAGTGCTGACGTCAGCCCGACAGGCTCAAGCAGAAGCAGATGTGCGTGTGCCATATTGTGCAAGCATGTGTACCCGCCTCTTAAATCCTATTTCAGTGGACAAACGGGGAATATGAAATTGGGAGGCGGTAGCACTAAAATCAAAAATTATTTTCTCCTGTTAGATCAAACATTTCCTTACTGGGTCAGAATAATCCAAGGGAATTTCTAAAGCAGGAGACAACGCTGTGTTGCAGTAACTGACCTTTGCCTGCAACACTCTGGTTAGTTGGGTCAACAGTGAACAGGGGAATCCCATGTCCATTTACCATACTGTAAGCCCATTTACTCAGAACTTAGTGATTAATTAATTCAGCACCCAGGGAGCAGTGCCTGGGGGTAGCACTTTGCTCAGGGTACCTTAGGAGTGCCTTGCTGGTCGGGGATTTGAACCTGCAATTTTTCAATTACAAGGGCGCTTCCTTAACCATTAAGCCACCACTCTGAGCTCTGATGTCAGTGTTTCTACTGCTCTTTTCAGATTGGCCTGTTTTACTGTAGCCCTTCACAAGGAAGTTATCTGTTCTGATGAGCCTGTATATTGATGTATATATACACGGTTATTAAAGACCCTTTGCAGCTCTTAATAACTGGCGAAGGGCGTTTCTACCCTGGACTTGACTCAAATAATGAGAAATTCAAAGGAAAAAAACAACATATTTTACAATCAGCCTTTATAGATAATAGCTAGTTTTCTCAATTGAACCGAACGTATTAAAATGTTTAAATAGACAATGGGGAATTCTACATTGTTGTACATATTTTTTGAAGACTTTAAAAATAAAAATAAATTACAAACTCTGAGTGAGAAGGTTTATTTATTGAGAGGTAGGTAAGAAAACAGGATGTGGAGTTTATCTCCAGGAAACAGGAGCCTGTAGAGGATGTGTCAGGATTTATAAGGCACACAAATCTGGCAACACTAGAAAGTGCTGCAAAAAAGCAGTAACAGCAGTAAAATTCACACATAACAGTGTCCACCGCCTTCCCTCTGTCTGGTTCCCTCTGCCTTATTTTACTTTTAGGGAGATGTAATCTTTTGCAAGATGCGGTTTATGTCTTTGCAGAACAAATGTCAGTGGCTTTAGTACAACTGGTCCAACATAGACTAAACATTTAGGAAACTATGTACACAGAGTGTAAGGATGCATTTCATACACAATGAGGGCCTTAATAAGATCACGAAGATTCAACCACTTTTCCTGATAAGGGACATGACTGGCTCACCTCATAATGGTGAGTGATTATTTTAGGAGACGACCCCAACCCCTACTCACCAGCCAGACATTCTGTTACGAGGCGTATGGAAAGCATGACACAAAGGGACTGGTCCAAATGATTGGGGTCTAGACACTAGCTACTCATTGGTTTATAATTCCTCTGATGCTCGTGTGTTACATGGTGTGTGAAATGTGGGAATCTCTGCATCACTTCTGAATGAAGAAAGATTGAGAAGCATTATTCACCCAGCCCAGCAACATGAACTAAAGACTCCCTTAAACGTTTTATCGATATCATTAGTTTAGGAAGCAGTGGCTCCTCAAAGCTGACATTTACGTATTTACCTTCCTTGACATTCACTGACCTTACCTTACATTTACATTTATTTATTTGGCAAGCACTTTTGTCCAAATTGAAGTACGCCTGAGGCCAATTGTACATCAAAAGGATGCAGTTGTCAAAAGAAGAGCCTTATAAACACCGTTTCAGACATAACATCAGAAGGGGGGTTACAGGATTACAAATAAATATCATCCGAGAGAGAAGAACAGCGTCAAGCTGAGGACTGGACAGAAAACGAGTCCATCTCAGGAAGCACACGAGAGGCAATGTGGAGACACCAGTTCACAAAGACTGTACGTCTTTGAAGAGCAGATCCACAGAATATGGTGAGAATGTGCAAACTCCATACACACAGAGTGGAGAGGGTATTCAAACCCTCAGCACTACCCACTGAGCCACCATATAAACACACATGACCATACCAATACTTATGGACAAAAACTGCATTTTTGCTACTTGGAACAAGAAGTTTACTGTTACATTCTGGCTGAAAACAGCCAGAAACAGTATTTTATTCACAAAAGATATAATTTTTATGTTTTTAATTATTCTAATTTTATTTACATAGCTATCGTGGAGCTGTATATAATTTAGCTAAAAGCTACATTTTTGATGAAAGCCCAAATAACTGCTGATCGCAAACAGCTGCTGAAGCATCAGATGTCGGCGGCTCAGCTGCGCAGGCGCCTTCAATTTGTTATGCTCAGTAAAAGTATGTGTCATTTGCTATGACAATATTATCTCTAGGATTATGCTAGAAATGATTTGTTTTGCTTTGCATTGCCAAGTCACGTTTTCACGTCTTGCATCGTTGTCTCACAGTCATATTTCCCAATGTCAAAATACATCAAGAAGAAAGTTACGCACTTCTTTGATTTATGCAACGCGGCTTCCCTGGCTGTGGATAGCAGCTAATGTATGAAAGAAAATAAGAACATTTCTTGGTTATAATGGAAACACATATATAAGAATTCCATGCGCTATAAGCATCCCTGCTGAAAAATAACAGGTAATGCTGCTTTTAGCTGAGTTCAATTGGTCTAAGATGATCTAAGATGGACTTAGATGGTAATTTCCCAGCCTTTAACGCTCTTTGATGGTTTATCTGGGTGGGTCACCACCTGGTCATACTGGTGTGGCCAGCCTATTAAGCTTGTGATGCTGGTATGACCAGCTAAACCAGCTACAAGCCCATTTTCAAAAAAGTCGGGAGTCTGTGCAAAATGTAAATAAAAGCAGAATGAAATGATTTGCAAATCATATAACCCATGATTAATTGTAACAGAACAAAGACAATATATCAAACGTTGAAATTGAGAAATGTTTTATGAATTCAATGCCAGTAACATGTTTCAAAAAAGTTGGGGCAGGGGGCAACAAAAGGTTTTGTTTGTGTGATGTTAAAACAAAACACCTGGTTGAATATCTCACAACTAATTAGGTTAACTGGCAATAGGTCAGTAAGATGACTGGGTATAAAAAGGCAGGGTCTCTGTGCAGTGAAGATTGGGAGAGGTTCACCACTCTGTGCAGTGAAGATGAAGAGAGGTTCACCACTCTGTGCAGTGAAGATGGGGAGAGGTTCACCACTCTGTGCAGTGAAGATGAAGAGAGGTTCACCACTCTGTGCAATGAAGATGGGGAGAAGTTCACCACTCTGTGAAAGACTGTGTGGGCAAACAGTGCAACAATTTAAGAATAATGTTCCTCAACATAATATTGCAAAGTATTTGGGAATTTCATCATCTACGGTACCAATGCCAAACTGCATTCTGCGTGCATTACAACACCATGGCTCCATAGTAGACAAGTCCGTGTGCTAGACTGGCCTATCTGCAGTCCAGACCTGTCACCCATTGAAAACATCTGATGCGTCATGAAATGAAAAATATGACAAAGAAGATCCAGAACTTTTGAGCAGCTGAAAATCTGTAGTCTTGTATGCAAGAATGGGACAACATTTCACTTTTTTCCCAACAGGGATGTAATAAGAGTGAGTAACTTGTACTGACCAGTTTGTGAAATACTTTTTATGACCTGAAATAGTGCATGATTCCCCTTTCTGTGGGGGTTGAGGATTTTTTCTGCTGTCATCATGTTTTGTCCTCATTTCAGTTATATTAAAGTACTAAGCGTTACATATGAGTAAAATACTGGAAAATCCCAGAGGGAATTGAAAGTGTTGTGAGTTATCATACCTTCATATTTAACCAGCAGAATAATTTTGTGCTATATTACTTGGTCTAAGGGGGATCAAGGACAATTTACATACATTTTCTTTGTTTCTTCGTGTGCATGCTTCCTAAGATTCCCCTAAATTTGTACACCATAAACTATGTATCACAAAAAAGGCTTATTTTGTTGTTTTTATTACAAGAATGGTTTTGAAAGCAGGTTATCAGTTTACTTTGCATTCATTCTGCCAGGTTAAAAAAATAACACACTTGTAACCCCGAAATTCCTGCACATAGTGTGTTGTCAAATTCAATCTCTAATTATCTGGACAGGAAGTATTTGTTGGCTCAGAAAGAAAGCAAGAAAAGCAAGAAAATAAAAAACAAACATTTTCTATTGTTTTTCAGTGACATCCAGGTTTAAACTAGTCTCAAGAGTTTCCAATCCATACACTTCTCTGACCTCAACCAACTAAGTCACAATCCCAAAATGTTCTCCAGGCATTTCTGAGAGCTGATCTTCTCACCCCAAACCATGTTTGCCACTAGCTCAGGTTTTTATGTCCTTGGCTTATTAACTATATGCTCTGCCATCCCCACAAAAATCTGTGCAAATAGTTAGGTGACCATTAAATGGAACTGTGGTAAATAAAGCAGCATAATCCCAGGAAATAAACACTCTACAGTCATGCAGTGTGCTTTTAATTATGCCTGGAAACAAGACAAGAAACTTGGTTTAATATTTTTGGTGGTTATGAGCTGAAAGAGTGAGTGAGGAACTAAGGCTGAACATAACAAGCAGCGTGTCTTTCTGATTATTCTAGATTTTCATGCAAAATTAAAAGTTAACTTCAGAAACTGCTTTTAAGAACATAGACGTTTCTGTAACCTCCACACTTCACTTTTCAAACTGGAGTTCAACCAAGGAGACCTCAATAGATAGTTCACACGAGTGTTTATTTGATTAAACAATTTAAATGAGTATGTGAACAGTGATTTGGTGAAGCCCGTCTATTGGTCGTCGGTTCCATAGACTCTGAAGCCGACAGATCTGGCTGGACGACCAGGCAGGAGGCGAAGGAGCCAATCCCGGACCAGGCTGGAGGCGAAGGAGCCAATCCCGGACCAGGCAGGAGGCGAAGGAGCCAATCCCGGATTAGGCAGGACGCGAAGGGGCCAATCCCGGACCAGGCTGGAGGCGAAGGAGCCAATCCCGGATTAGGCAGGAGGCGAAGGGGCTAATCCCGGACCAGGCAGGAGGCGAAGGAGCCAATCCCGGATTAGGCAGGAGGCGAAGGGGCCAATCCCGGACCAGGCAGGAGGCGAAGGAGCCAATCCCGGACCAGGCAGGAGGCGAAGGGGCGA
>JAODLC010000043.1:15939910-15956126 GCA_026781145.1 Hippopotamyrus pictus
ACTTACTCTTTATATAAAACCTGGATCGATGTGATTGGACACGCTTGCATTCATTAGGTCTCCTTGTTTGAACTTTCATATTCACTTTCATTTGTTAAATGGCATCTCATTCTGTTTTTTGTAAATATATAGGTGAACAGTTGTAAACATTTTTAGTGTTATATATGTAAGGAGCCACAAGGCAGTGTGCAGTGGCATATTGATTACCACCGTTGCTTCACACTTCCACCAGCGCACTGTTCCTGGAGAGTTTACACATTCCCCTCAGTTGTGTGGGTTTTCACCCACAGCCCAAAGACATTTAATTTGGCTACTCGTCATCTCTAAGCTGCCCATAGGGTGTGACTGTGCATGTACTGAATGTTCTGCGAATAGAAGCCTTTCTTCCCTTAAATTACACCCTTAAGTCCCAATGGTCATCGCTTTGGCGGTGGTGGTATGAGCTGTAAATACGGTTAATACCCTGAATGACTCTAAATCCTGTTCATCACTGTGTTTCTTCCTTTTGTTATGTGAGTAGTCGTTTCAGCATCTTCCTTCATTATTTTCTTTATATTACTCAAGCATGGGGCAGTCTGGACCAGGGCTGGACCTGAGGGGTCTGACTCGGGTGGCGTGACGCCGCACACTTTCGTAGCTCGAGATGACAGCATCATTGTTCCCTTTACTTGGTAGCTTATTACATTTTCGTGTTCTGAAACGTGTCCCTTGACTTGCATTATGATGTAACTCTGACGTGAACAGTTACGTGAGTGTTGGATGATAATGCTGGGATTTAACCAAGTGACTCCATGACTCCTCCGTCTGCTTCGGCATCTTGGTCGCTTCATAACTGCACGCTTAAGCATTAAATCATTATTACTCACTAAAATGGCAGTGAGTCAATGGAGTAGATGATGCGTAACAGACGTCAATGAATGTGTCAATACAATTTAACTACCCTTCCATATTTTAGCCGCATATCCTGGGCATCCTATGCTTATCCTAGACATCATGTAGACATCACGTAACCTCACTGCATGTCTATGGACTGGAGAATCTGGATATTCCTCCCACCCCTTATGGGGTACAGCATGGTCACTCCACATAGACACACAGGATGGAAGCATGAAGCAACAATACTACTCACTGCCCTAACAATAAATCCGGAATCACGTTAATTAAGTCCGATCTCCCAATAGTGGCAGATGTGTCACTATCATCATGGTTGGAGGTTTGCCACACGACATTTTAGGTACCTTAATGAATCTCCACCAGACACTGAATAAACGCTGGAGACTATACCATATGAGGTGCTGGGCTCACCACAAGATTTATTACCAGTGGATGGTTAATGGCACATAACGGGCTAGAACAATAATAGAAACTGTGTTTTAAAGCACCAGGTGACCTACTCCCTAGCTAATATTTCCACAGCTATTAATATTATTCGATTAATAGCAAATTAAAAATCAAGTATTGTCCTCTTCCTTTTCTGAGCTTTCATCAGCATGGTACACTCCACCAAAGAGTAATTAGCTTTTATTTGTGCGATATATGTTACTTAGCAACATAATTAATGACTGCATAAGATTTTCTGGCCATCGTGATGTCATCTGGATTACATAGCAAAATACTCTAAGCATAAGAACTCCCCAGGCAAGGCACGCTTTCTATTAAAGAAAAAAAGGGTGAAATTACAAACAGATGGCAGCACATATTGCAGTTTTACTGATCAACAATTTAAAAAAAAGCCTCAACGGGTGGAAAACACTACTGAATTGGTAAGTGGTGCTGTGATTAGTAATGTACCACTTTTGGTTTATTTGCAAGTGACTAGAAGATAGGTAAACATACAATCAAAATCCCTCCCACCACAAAAATCCAATCCCATTACATTTTATTAACTGAAAATACTTCAATAGTTCCTAAAAAGTTGGACCTATGAGGACAGATTTCTGTGTTTTTACCCCTGTGGTGTGAAATTTATAGTTAATTGATTTAAACAAAATTCATTTTCTAAAGGTGTTGTTCATTAATATGCACTTAAATTTAAATGAGACTTTAAGTGTCATTTAACATAGTAAAGAGTTACCGTGGGCAAAATGCTCACACAATGCCTGTTCCAGAAAAACATGAAACTTACAATAGACAAATGCCTTTAAATCACTGGCCTTCTGTGTGGTTCTGAGTGCAAACCTTTTGGGGGAAGTCAGACTTGAAGTAACTTATGTAAACAGTTAACTTATGCGCTTCAGTCATAAATTGTCTCCCTCCGCACCATCAAATCCACCCATGCTTCCAAAATGAAGCGGTTGTATAAATTCATAACATTTGAGTTTCTCCAGAACACATGAAGGAATATCCTTCTGTACGAGTTGTCTGGGGCTTCCTCAGCATGAAGATGACAGCTCGCCATTTCCCAAATGCCTGCCATTCTTTCTGAGAAATTCCAAAGCTGTTCCTTGTGGAACATGCCACAGTACTCCAGTGCTGTCTCTCTCTTTGTGGAAACAAATGGAAACCATCTCTATATAATAAACAATCACTAGCAATCCATGCAGCCACTGCCAAAGGAATGATAATAAAATATATAACATATTTTACTGCTGAAATTTTGTTTGTGCTTGAGGAAAACTAACAGCTTTTTATCACGTTGTGGGAGACATTTGGTCCCCACAATGTAATATAAAGCTAATCCACACACACACAGAGCAGTGAGTTTCATCAAAGCCCAGCCCTGGAGGTGTGAGGTATCTGCACTGCCCCCGGGTCAGCATGGCACCCTCTATTCATTGTCAGTTATATAATAAAAATAATAAACAAAGTAATAATCACGTTTTATGTGTGAGGATGTGACACCCAGGTGACGACCCTATTTCTTTCTTTTAAATAAACTTTCACCAGTTGTATAAGATTTATCTCTCTTTTTCCTCCCAAGTGCAGAAAAACCCACAAGCCCACACGTCACTGCACTTCTCTTTATGATCGCAGCCCATTTAATCTTTCTGAGTGTTTTCCAGTTGCTGTCCTTTTGTTTTCAGTCTCCTGCACTGTTTTGTTACACCCGTCTCCACTCTCACGGCCAAGCAGAGCCTCCGTTCCCTCCGCCCTTCCGACCCCGTCATGTGCTCCTGCCGCTGTTCCACCGGAGCCGTGCAAACGCCTGGCGCTGGATGCGGATGTCAGGGAGACCTTCAGCCAGATAAATGGCACCGTTTAGTCACTCTGCAGATGCACAGGGGTAGGTTTCTTATTTATGGGGCCACACTCAAAAAGTCATTTTGGGGCCCTCCACTGACCCCAAATGTTTTTTAAACTAATGACAAGCAAGCAGAGTCAGAAGACTGTAGCTAGCTAGCTGGTTAGTAAAACATGCAGTATCTCCTTAATGAAGAATGCATTTGTTTAATATTTAGTGTAGCGACTGTGTCTGGTCAATAGAGGACCCCAAAACCTGAGGGGCCCTATGCAAATGTGTGGTTTGAGCGGTGGTAAATGCTGCCACTGCACATTTCCCCTGCTCCTCTTCATTCCGACCTACTCTGACATTGAGAGGATTGGCTCCTCGTATCATCAGGCTATTCTTAGCCTGAGAAGTCCCATCGGTTGCCTGCCATGTGTTGTCCCAGGGTGATGTTTGAAAGTTAAGGAGCTGCTTCTGCAAACTTAGCTATTGCACCGCTTGACTTTTTCTTTTGTGCCGGATTATCGTAGCGAAATTGTAATGTATGATTGCACGGAATGACAGGAATGGCAACAGAGAGCGCACAATAAACAATGTGAAACTGCATACTTTCACACTAAGGGAAAGCATTCATACTACTGCATACATCTGCAGTCAAATTGCTGGCCAATCGGTAACGTCAGACTATGAGTCGGAGTGGACCGGCGGGGGGAATGAACTTCAGATTATTCCTTGTCAACCCACTGAAAACATGGAAAATAAGTTTGACTTATATAGCCAGTGGCCCCCCCCATTCCACCCCCCCCCCCCCCCCCACACACACACACACACACACACACACAAAGTCGTGTAATCATATTTTTTTGGGGACCGCTCATTCATTTCTATGGGAAAAATGCTAATGCTAACTATGACAACCTTAACCCCTACCTACCCAGCCCTAACCATAACCATAAGTAACCAAACGAAAATACAAGTTTCTTTTTGCATTTTTAGTTTTTTCATTGCAGTCATGGACTTTTATTAAATACAGTTTTCCCATATGGGGACCAGGAAACACCAAAAAGATTTACTGATTGTAATACATTATATCTCGTCTCATGTCCCATTTCTCACAGTCTGCAGTTTGCCAACCATGCATCTCACCGCACACTCTGAAAACTAAAAGAAGCATGCAACTTTAGGCAAATAATATAAAGTCTATATGCCAAGGGTCTACACAGTGCAAACAGGTATACAGCTGCAGGCATCCATGTTGTCGTCATCTCGACCTCGGTTGGATGGAACCAGTATTACATTGTTCTATTCGGGTTGTAGGGAGCTACGGACACTTTTCAGCAGATAAGGGAATCTGCATCCCCACACTGTTTATGCTGCAGTGAGTGGTCCTGTGATTGCTGAGGGTGGTTGGTCTCATAACTACCCCTGCAGAGTCCAGTCAGACAGGAGGGGGTTCCTATTAGGGACCGGACAGGTGCAACTGTGGATCAGTAAAACCACAGCGATCGCAGCCTGTATTACATCAGAAGTCAAGCGGGCAGCAGCTGTCGGTTCTGGCTAATTTTTGCTGCCATTTTCTCCCATGTTTTCGTCTTCGCATATTATTTCACGCAATGGACCATAGCTATTGTACTCAGTTCCAGGATAACTTCCTGGTTATGATGTAACTGACCATTCTGTTTGTATCCCCTTTCTAGCAACCCACTCAGCAGCGTTGGTGTGGGTCCTGACTCCTGTAATCACCAGTTTCCAGGTTTTGTTAACCTTTTTTGTCCCCGTACTGGACTTCTTGGTTCAAAAGATTTATTCTGATAAATTTCTCCATGCTTGAAAAGGAATGTTTGCGAGGAAGGAAAGAGCAGGTTCTGTATGCTATGTATTTTTCATCTATTGAAAATGTAGCCTCTTATCTACTGGATTTTAAAAGGGCAGAAAACATTAATTCAGATTGTGTTACTAATACAAGCTGTACAATGTTTTCTCTCCTCTAAATATTGTCTGGTACAGTTTTGCTTTGAATATGCCTGGTAACTGTTTTATTATTCAAAACCTCTTGACCTTCACAGAAAAAGCACTGTGGAAGATGGATGGACACTGCGGCTAATATAAGGGGGAGGTGTGATAGCATTTTTTCCTTCAGGGGGAATGTTCCATAATTAGGTCTCAGTTCCGTTCAGCCTGGTCAAATGAAAAAGATAAGATCAGCAGGACGAAAGTTCACATTATTAATAATTCAAATTAGTCATTTAGAGAAATCTTTCTAGTCAAACCATGTGTATGAATTTATACCGACGATAAAGAAACTTACCTAAACAGGATGGTGTTCTGTTTTCCCTCCTTGCCCTGTTTATTTAACCTTGTACAGAGATTGTGTTGGCCGCGATTCTTCACAATGCTCACTGATGTTTGGACCATAGCTTCAGGGGAAGTCAGGGAGCAATGGTTGAGGAACTTCTTTGAAGGCCATGTTCTTGTAAGAGCAGTTCAGCTGAGATCCATGTAAAGCTTAGCTAGATTCAATATTTCATAAAAAGGAGAGGAGATCTACACCATATCAGTTCATTGTTCATTCTTCCCAGTCTTTAGTCTTTATATCAAATGAGTTTCCTTTTGCCCTGAAAATGTGCCCGGATCCCTTGCCCACCCTGGTCCACAGCTGTTAAAATACTGCAGAATTATTGGTTTTATAACAAACATTACTTCATTTGTTTACATAAAATATATACCATATAACAACCAATAGTTTTAAGAAACTGAAACCCAAATTATAGTTCTATAAATAAATTATAGTTAACAAGCAATCTCATTGGGTGCTTTTTAATTAGTAACAGCTTTACAATAATATAAAAATATCAATCATTTGTGTTTAGTATCCCTTTGGAAGCCAATGACTACAATTGAAATTAATAGCAAAATGGCAAGAACAGAACTGAATGAGTCTATGCATTCGTGGGAGATATGTGGAGTACGTTAAATATTACTTGTAAATGGACATTTGTTATGAAACCAGAAAATATGCAACATTAATAAAGAATTAAGCAAGCATCCCAAGACTTTCTGTGAGCAGTGTGCAACTGAGAAAGCAGGGTCACCTGGTCTCTAGAGCACTTGGGGGTTAAGGGCCTTGCTCAAGGGCCCAGTCCTTCACTGTCCTGGGAACCAATTTATTGCCCATGTTTCTCTAAGGATTACTCAAAGGGAGCCTTTGCCAAGGAAAAGACAGACCAAAAACCTAAACATTATTTTTTCCTTTTACAATATCTGTTCTACATTTGAAAACACCCTTTGATTATTTTTGAAGAAGATAAATTCGGATTTGTACAAAATGTCTTCTTTCTGTTTGACGTAATTGGGTTTTTCTACAAATATGGAAGATAGTGTTTAAGGCATGAGGTTAGGAAGATTTTAACCTCTTTGTAAAAGCAGTACATTAATGAGATGGGATGGGGAGCATGTTCTTGGGGGTTATCAGAGGCATGTTCTTGGGGGATATCAGAGGCATGCTCTTGGGGGTTATCAGAGTTATGTTCTTGGGGGATATCAGAGGCATGTTCTTGGGGGTTATCAGAGGCATGTTCTTGGGGGATATCAGAGGCATGTTCTTGGGGGACATCAGAGGCATGTTCTTGGGGGTTATCAGAGGCATATTCTTGGGGGTTATCAGAGGCATGTTCTTGGGGGATATCAGAGGCATGTTCTTGGGAGATATCAGAGGCATGTTCCTGATCTCTTCTTTTTCCCACACTTATGTTTTACAAGTTTTGCTATATTAAAAATACTGAGAAGATATAGACAATCAACAAAAAATGCCCAGAGTCGTGATGAGGAACTGGCTATTTATTTACACACAATTTGATAAAATCTACAATTATTCTATGGATAGTCAGAAAATATAAACAATATACCATATTCAGTCATCCAAGGCAAAAGACAAAGTGTAAAATGTTATTTGGTCAAACAGATGGGGGACAGAATGGAAACTTAATTGGGTTTGGGGTTTAACAAACAGACCTGAGAGAGAAAAATGAACTGTATTTAACAATATGAGTCTCTGAATGAAAGAATGAATGAATGAATGAATGACCCCACAAGAAACTTATTTCTGGCTTTGTGCATTTCTGTTGGTTTCTAACCTCCTGATTCAGGTTAAATGTTGGGTATCACTGTGATCCTGCAAGGCTAGTTAGGGTTAAAGTATGTCTGGTCCAAGGAGTTTGGGTCCTGATCAACCTCAAATCTTGCATTTTGTGCTATAGTACATATTTCATCTAATCTTTTAAAATGAACTGCCTTCAGTTGTTAAACCTAAATTTCAGATGAACAGAAGTGACATGCACATTTATTGTATTAATTTAACAGAAATTTTATATATATATATATATATATATATATATATATATATATTTCCTGTTCAACTGAAGCTTTGGTGAGTGTATTTTTCTAGGTTTTTGCGTTGCATAAATAGTTGAGTACTCTATGACTGTGACTCTTTATGCTCAACTGGTTGGTTATAATCATGGTCTGGATTTTTACTTTCTGGACCTGAAATTGCCACCTCTTCCAAAAACATTGTATTTCATTGTAACATTTTTTTAAACCTCAAGTTGACCCATATTTTAATATTTATTTAATGGTTTAAATTAAACTTGTGATGTATAGACTGTTCATTTCCATCAAAAGTACTACTTGCAAGCAAGTACAAGCTGAATTTCAACGCTTTAAAAAGGCTAGACGAACAGATAATAATAAAAGAGAGGACATTGTATTATAATTACAGATGTTAAACGACTATATATCACATGCATCAAAGGTAAACACTACTTAATCCCGACTGTATGATCAGTCTAAAATCTACATCCTATTTGGCAAATAAATCTAAACACAGAAACCTCACAACGGAATTAATAACACAAAAGATCTTAAGATTGTAAAATATGTCTTTAATGAAAATAAAACAAATACTACAAATTATGATATTTTCTTCTATGTACGCCTATGTCTGGCAATTTAAAAAATGAAATTAAGCAGGTAATATCTGCCTCCCCATGAGATTCTGGGATTCTTGCTGCTTCACTCTGCATTGTACACGACTGAGACGACAATAAACCCTTACTTGACATCATCAGGCTTCCCTTTTAGCCTCCATGCTGCTCTAATATTTAATAATTATGATATATTTGATAATGTATGCATGCATTTATTTGAGGAGCATCAGCCATTGCTCTGAACACCCTTTCTGTAACCAGGACAACATTATCCTGAGACATTCAAACACTTTGCCATAAAAGGTCGAGGGGAGAGGGAGTTTTCTCCATTTACATCATGGTATGTTTCCGATCACCCGGGACTACGGTATTTTACGGGGGTGACACCCACCTAAAGCTTTGATAATGAAAGAGCCTTATCTTGTCCTCTGCTAGTAATAATATTTGCACTGTTAGCAAGCAATTAGTCATTTAGCTGTAGGTACACATTATTCAGACACAAAGCACAATAATGGTCCAAACCCTGAGTTAATTGCCCGATGACTGAAGCATTGATGTCTTTCGCTCCTGTTCTCGGTATGTCACTTTGGATCTGTACGCCTTCTCCGGCTTAGTCTGGCTTCCTGTCTCTGGGGTCTCCCAGTCAAAGTGGCACGGCACCTTTAATACGGCCAGAAAACAATAAGAAGGGACCTTGGAAACATTGAAAAATGGCCAATGAAAGCCATTTTTTCAATGATTCTAATGAAATTCTAATAAATTTTATAAATAAAGTAGCACCCAAGACATCCACGACCAAATGGGCATACAATATACATTTATCTAGCAGACACTTTTATCCAAAGTGACGTACATTTTTTTTTGAGAAAGCAGAGTCAGACACTCCCTAGAGCATTTAACCCAATTTATTTTAAAGAGCACATTTTCACAACATTACATTGTCTCAAAGCGCTTTACATTATCAACGCCCAAAGCCCCCAGTGAGCAAGCCAGAGGTGACAGCGGCAAGAAAAAACTCCCTGGTAGGAAGAAACCAGACTCAAAGCGGCAGCTCATCCTCCTTGATCAGAGCCCTAGCAGTGAAATCACAGGCGCAGCCCATGTCCAAAATTACTGAGCCACACATCTCCCCTCGGGCCTCTGTCTCAGTCTTTTTAAAAACCGTGTTTTTATAGGGACACATTTTAAAAGTTCATATACTTCCCTCTGTAGGTTCTCTTGAGAATCTTTGAAAGATTCAGCAACATGACAAAAGCAGAAAAAGGTCTCTCACCAGTCCCCAATAGCTCTACAGTAAAAGTGTAACAGGTCTTCTCAGTCCTGGAGGAGGGAACATTGATAAACCCCCCTGTTCTTTATGTGTGTGGGGTCTGCATGCTCTCCTGTAGAACAATAGCATGCAATTAGGCTGGGTTGTGTCTGCAAATGTCCTTTAATGCGCGTGCATGTGAATGTTTCCTCTGATGACCTGGCATTCTGTCCGAGGTGTATCCCCATGTCTCCTTGGACAGCCCTGACCCCAGATGAATGATAGAATATTTTCAGAAAATCACTTGCCACCCCCCCCTCCAATGGCCATGACCTGGGTAAGTAGTTAGAATGGCAACTTGGCAATGGCAACTTTATTTATAACGCACTTTCACACAATAAAATGAATGAACCATAAAATTACACTGAAAACATATCCAAAACAAGATCTGAGGAAGCAGGGGAACGTCCTGGATGGGATGCAAGGACCCACAAACCATGGGAAATTAGGAGACACTAATTAGCTTAGCTGCATGCATGCAAACATCAAACAGGCAGCAGGGGCAGGATTCATGCCCCAAATCCTTAAGACACTGTGTGGGATTATGGAGCCAGCAAATGCTAGAAATGTCACATTCTTTATGGTTCGTGAACCTTTTTACAAATGCAGAGAGAAGCTAACAGACACCCTATGATATAATTTAATGCTCTGTTACTGAGTCTTGGCTCCTATTTATAGCACGAGAAGGGCCATGGAGTGACACATGAGCTACAGAGACAGAAGGTTCTAGGATAAGCAGCAGGAGTGGAATGACATGGACTTCCCAAAACTGCTTTTAACTGGAAAGCACAGTGCTAAATACACTGATCGCACTCAGAAACTGTATTTTCTTCATTAATGCTAGCGTCCATAATAATGAGGGTGCATGTTTTCAACCTGTTGCCTAATGTCAGCTCATTTTTCTGAAATTCTAATACATTAAAAAGTCCTTTTGTGCATTTCACCTGTGAATCCACAGCTTGGGGAAAAAAAACAGAGACTACTCCATATTTTTCAAAAATCTGCATGTTTGAATCCTGGATCTGCTGGCAGAAGACTACACAGTGAGATGCAGGCTGCTTCCAGGCTCAGAATTTCTAAAACAGCATTACACAAGAACAAGGTAAAGCAGGAGACACTGGGAACGACCAAAAACCAGGCAGAGGGCAGAAGCGACTTACAGACACCAGAGATGACCATCAACTTATCAGGCAGTGCTTCATGAATCGGAAGATAACCTAAAGTGACTAAAATGCAGGTGTGAAATCCTAGGACAGTTTGTATCAGGCTTCTAAAAGCAAGACCGTAGTCCCATTAAGCAAGGAAGAAGCCCTTCATCAAAGAGAAATAGAGAAGAACCAGGCTGGAGTTTGCAAAAAATGTATATTTCACACAGGCACATACCCATAAATTGGGAAATGAGTGAAAATTGTGCTGTGGTCTCTTGATCCATACCGAAACAATTTTGCACTATCGATAACATGACAATACCATAAATAAATTCAAAATACTAACCATCATCTATAAGCTCTTCCAAATGTTTAGAATTTATAAAAAATAAAGTATTATTCTACTTCCTAGTTCTATGCCAGATAGATTTTAGATTAACCTAAAGCATGACAGAATTACGTGTGCAGGTAGTTTATTCCATTCGTGTGCGCATGAACAGCACGTGTGCCAAGTCTTCCTGCCGAATATTTCCATCCTGCGCAATCAATTAGCTTGATGGCAGTTATTATTACTAGCAGAGGACAAGGGACTCAAGTCTTTTTAAAATCTGATTTGTTCATCAGAAACATTTACTGAACAATCATCTACTTTGTTTTAAAGCACGCAGTACGGGAAAACTATTGCTGAGTAATTAATCGAAAAACAATACTAGGCCTATATATCGTTTTAAAGAATCATATCAATATAGCTATACAATGCGTGTATAATACAGTTAACAAATCGTCAAACTTTCACAGATTGAGATTTCACATCGAGTAAACCTATTAACAGCATGTTGAAATGACCAGTTTATAAATGGGCACAAGCTCCCCCGCCGGAATACCGCGGGAAACACGTTGAGGGATCAGTCAGATGTCATATGATTTATCATGGAGGGACGGTGTTGAATAAATCGGTGCTTTTATGGAGGACACTGAAAGTAATTAATATCCTAAATATTAAACTGATAAGTAAGACTATGATGAAATGTCCCGTGTCCTCGGCGAGGACTCGGGCCGTAGGAAGTGGGACGGTCGACTAAATTTCTGGTAGGAAGAGAAGCATAGTTTCGCTGATGAATGTAAGCCGAATGCAAGAATCTTTAACAGTTGGTTTTATTACTAACTTTTCTACCCTCAAATTGTAGTTATAATTGCTGGGTCTAAATTTGACGTGATACGAATATCACAACTGGAGATCTGTATGCGCGCGCGCCAGTGTGACACGCTTATGTATAATGCATACTTTATCCATGCAATCATTGTTTTTCTTTTAAAGCAAAGTACACTACGGGAACGGGTGTCACAAAGGGGTTTAAAATATAAACCGCATTATTCTCCACTGCAGCCTTAAAAAAAACTTAAGTTGAAGGCGATTAAGGGACTTCCTTCCTTTCCCAAATCTCTGTCTCCGGGCTGGGCGTTTATAAAAACGGGAACACGGTCCCAGCAAGGAGAACTTAACAGACTCGGATCTCAAGCTGACTTGTTAATTAAAAACAAAGTCGCAACTATCGATCTGAAGAAATAAGCTTGAGAGAAGATCATGAAGGCTTTTCTTATACTGCTGCTGACCGCAGGCTGTGTGTGCCTGGCTGAAGCTGCCGGTACGTATAACTGTTCCTGCGACGGGGACGTCTGCTTCTCCGCGGTGGCCGAGCCGACCGATTACGAGGCGTCCCTGAAATCCTGCCGACAGAGGAGTGCGGTGCTGGCCGCGGTGCGATCGCGGCAATACAGCCAAGTCATCGCTCATCTCTTAGAAAATGTTAAGGGCGAGTTTTGGATCGGCCTGAAGTTACAGGACTCCGTGTGTTCCGACCTATCGTCCGAAATGAGGGGCTACAACTGGGCAACAGGGGGCAACAGCACGGACTTCACGAACTGGAGGGACAGCCGCAAGACGTGTGCGCCGCGGTGCGTCTCCATTTCCAGTGACCTTAAGTGGACGGAGAGACATTGCAACGCGAGGATAGATGGGTATATATGCCAAGGCGGGCTGAGTAGCACCTGCGGCCGTTTGGAGGAACAGCCTAATGGGGTTGCTCTGTACAACACCAGTTACCATACAAATAAAGCGCTTTGTTCTGTCGACCCGGGCAGCGTCGCCGTGATCATCCCATCAGGGGATAAATACATCTGCGACGGCAAGGATTGGGTTCATGCACCATGGAGCTGCGAAGTTAACAAGGGCGGCTGCGATTTTGAATGCGTTTCACTTGATGGCAGTCAGTGTGTCTGCCCCAGTGGAAAAGCGGTCGGGGGAAACGGTGTCAGCTGCGTGGATGACCCGCGAGACCCCTGCTTTTCCTTATCGTGTGATCACTTCTGCACCCCCACGTCCGGCTGCGGCTGCCGACAGGGATACGAGCTTGCAGAGGACGGGAAGCTATGCAGGGACACTGACGAGTGTAGCGACAGCAGGCTTTGTAGTGACGGACTGTGCGTCAACACAAAGGGCTCCTTTACTTGTACCTGCCACTCCGGTTTTAAGATGTCCGATAATAAGTGCGTTGACATTGATGAATGTCTGTCAGATCCGTGCGATCACGAATGCCAGAACACACATGGTAGCTTCAGCTGCTCGTGCTATGAAGATTTTATAAAAGTCGATGAGCTGTCTTGTAAACAACACTGCCCGGAGGCGGAATGCCCTGCAAAGTGCGATCCGAACAACGAAATGCACTGTGACTGTCCGGAGGGATTTATCGCCGAGCCAAGAGACACAGGCACCGTCTGCGTAGACATCGACGAGTGTTCGCAAAATGAGTGCGAGCAGAACTGTGTCAACACTTACGGAAGCTACATATGCTCTTGTGAGAATGGATATTATCTGGAGGACGGATTTAAATGCAAGAAACAAGACGTAGGGGTGTACGACTTTACAACTCCAACAACAACTCCACCGCATCCGGGAAATAAAACTTCGTCAGTGTCACCCGGCGGTTTGTTTGCCATAATAGTGTGCGTTGTGGTGATGGTCTTGCTGGCGGTATTCCTCTTGCACCTTAAAATGAACTCCAAATGGATTTTCAGAGGTATCCGTAAAAACAAAAGCGAAGACATGAAGAACCTTCAACAAGTGACAGCTGAGAAGGACAATATGCCACTACCTGACAGACATTTACCACTGAACACGTGCTAGCACGTGGGGCTTAACCTTATTTGTTTACTTTTTGCCAGATGAAGGGTCTGTTTAAAGGGATCTGAATATTTTGTAATATAAATGATAAAAGAAAATTATAAAATTATGTTTGCACTTTTGGTGTTTTTGGTCAAAATGACTGTTCGATGAGCATGTCTTTGAGGTACTTAAGCTATCTGTCCTTTGAAATGAATGTAATTATTTGGTTGGTAGACGGGCTCACCAATGCACACCTGTGTGTGATCACGACTCTGATATGCGAGTTGGGAACTAGTGGGAGAGAAAGGCATTTCCCGTTATGTCACCAACCAAACATAGCCTATTTTAAAGTTTCAAGTGTTTATATTCTGTATAGCTATTGTGCTGCTGCTACATCTGAAAGCCATAAAACGGTTTGGATGTCCAGTGTTCAAAGACATTGTGAAGAAATATCATTTATGCTGTAAAATAAACATCTGATGGTCTTGTAGACGTCATCAGTTGTGCCTCACTATGCCTATTTGTAATAAAAACTGTTCTTTGGCCTGTTTATTACTTGGATTTTTTCCTGGTGATTTCACTGTTTTATTTCGTACTTTAATTGTTTAACAGTTCAGACCATAATACCACTCACTGCAGAGCCGATCAATACTATAAGCCAAGGCATTTCAGATCTGGCCCTTGATCCCAAATCCAGGCCTTGTTTTCTGTTCTCCCAGGCAGTTAGTTTAATAATTACTGATTCCGATTGGCCACATGATACTGAGACAGATACTGATTGGCATTATGTAACTGACATTGACGATCTGATTGGAAATGTGAGACACAGCATTTATCTCAAAACCAAAGGAAGGCTTACCACAAACCGAAATTGCCACTTTGCCCTGGGCAAGACTCACATCTACAGGCTTCAGTCAGCAATCAAGAAAAACACTGTTATTCAAGTATTGGAAAGGCTGTGGAAATGAAGATGTTGAATTCATCAGCAGTTTATATGTATATGTGTTAAAAAACAAAACAATTCCACAAGTCACGTCTGGTTGTCACCGTTGAGGACGTCCTCTAACAACTACTTGTGAGCTTACAGCGACCTCTGGTGGCCAGTAGTTATACTTAACTTAGTTTATCACGGAGATTCCCTTCTGTAACAGGCGTAGATAGAAATTATGCCCCCCTGACAAAATGTCAGCTTGACCCCCCCCCCAACTAGGACTACCACTTTTAATCTACAGAAATACACCCCTAAAAAGGGAAATCAACAATTAAATCAGAGTCCACGTCCACGTACAAAGAATACCCAGCCCCCAAGATTTCTTGCATAGCTGGATAACTTTGAGGATAAGTAGTAGTAACTGGTTTTTCGATATCACAATGCTGATTATCTTCTTAGTGGGATACATCACCACGGTAACTATATTAGCAAAACTGCTCCGGGAGAGGTTACCTTTTAAGATCACCAATCTGAAACAGTGCCTGGATTGGGATAAGTTGGCACATTCTTGGTTTCTACCTGACGTAAGAAATGGGCTTTCCTAAACTTTCGAAATGGGCTATCCATGAGAATCCTGTGACTGTGGTCAAGTTATATTTGATCCGTCTTCTGGTTGTAATGCTTAAGAAAGCTAGCCAGTTTTTAATCATAGACCTTTGATGTCCAAAGGGAGAGATGCACACTGATCAGTTTTGCATTTCAAATCCTTTTGCTATAGCTGCTAAACAGGAATGTTTCTAGCTGTTGAAAAGATCAGGGGCTAAGTGAAGTTCACATGGGGCTAAAATGCTCAGGGCTATAGCCCCGAGTGACTGGACGTAATGACGCCCATGGTGCTGAATCTCAGTTACATCTACGAAAAGTGGCGATCTCTGCTGTAAGGAGATAACGGTTCAGCATTTTGAGTTGATAGCTACTCTAGCACAACGTTTGGTTTTCCAGGTTACTTTATGGGTGAATTATAATTGAGTTTTACTGTTATCTGGAAATATTTCATAATTTTTGGGAAAGTAATTCATGTTTTTCATGTTTTTAGCATTCTGCCAGAAAAGTCACATGCTTAACCATTAGTAGGGGGAGACCGGGGATGGTTGAAACATTTTTTTTTTTTACATTTCTGCCTGTACCTCGGAGCTCTTTTATAGAATCACATTCAAAGTTTGATACAAATTACCTACATGTGTCTTTTATTGCACAGCACAGGCTTTATCTCTGTATCATATAATGAATGGTTTAGCCTCAAACACATGGAGTGAAATGTTACAATTTAGATAGTTGTAACACTGCCCTGGGTGAAATGTAACATTATAAATGTTGTCCAAAATGTTGTATTCTTTTTTTTTTTTTTTGGTTCAACAAAATTTGTGGATATGTATGCATATGTGTACAATGTATGTTAATCACAACTAGAATGAAAGATCATAATAAAACCAAACAACCACCCCGGGTGGGGA